>JAPYYX010000064.1:0-147838 GCA_030522605.1 Cremastinae sp. B BG-2022a
GCAGATATGCTATACTCTTTGTATAATTATTTCCATTCTAAGTCATCGGAAAGCAGAGAAATTAGCGCGCGCGACAGCGCGCGGAAACAATCGCTAGTTATATATATAAACTGCGAAAATAACGTATATCGGACCCTGTATGCAAATTGACGTGGGCTCGTTTCAGCTTCGATGATTTGCCGGAGAATTAGGAACGCGAGGGTTGGAAAACGAGATTTTCATGCAACGACCCCGTACCGGCGGCTTCATTACTGGCAATCGCAGCTTGCACGAATCGAGTCCCCGTTCTTCCGCCCTGGCATTCATCACATCAGCTATACGTATACATATACACATCTATTTGCATCCTCAGCTATACAAGTCATACGTGAAACATCACAGGGTATTAATCGAGCTATTTAATCATAGGCGTATGTGGGGAAGATTTTCGCGGAATTGAGAGGGCGGATGGAAAACAAGAAGCCCGGGATGAGTGGTCAAAATCGATTTTCCAGTCACGTTTATAGAGGTGTTTAATGGATAATATCCTTACACGTTATGACAATAGATCGTTACATAATTCATCGAGTATAATTAGAGACTCTACATACAGTAAATTACATAAAGAGATTTTTTAAAAACTTTTAGCCAATTATTATTATTCAGATAAAAAAAATCCTTCACTATTTTCACTATATTTAAAATAATAATGTATTAAATTTTCTGTAATTTCTTAATTAAGAAATTAATGATAACGTTAAACACAATTCCCGAATCTGAAAATCCGTAAAAGTTTGAAATCTTCGTTTTCTCATAAAAATCCTCCACGAGCTCTGAAACAATTCCAAGAATATCCTCTCCACTTTTCTAATTCAATCACTTTCAATTTAGCTGATTGAATTTTTCTTTCTCTCCAGATAAAGATGTAATGAAATCTTCCCTACTTATTTAATTCCAATAAGTGAATCGTATATCGTATCGAAAGGTTTGTAAAATCTTTTTCTCTCTCTCTCTCTCCTCGTCTCGAAGCAAATCTCTCTTCAACAAATGTTCACATCTCCGGATAGTGACACACGTCGCAGCACACATCCGCAAAAGGAAACGAAGGCGTTCGGGAAACGAGAAAATCCTCGTAAGACCGTTACATCGGAGATTACGGAATGATTAAATGCAAGCTGCACCCGATGTGTATAAGAGTGCGCACAAATAGGCGTTTTAGCGTGGATAATAACTCTCTGCGAAGAGTGCAGAGACTTGTCGAAGGCAGGAAGGAAAAGCACGGTGAACGAACGCAAAAGTGAGAGAAATGAGAATAATAATCGGTATAAAAAGACGAGCGAGTGAGTCATAGGATGCGATAATAATGATTGGTACGGTAAAAGTATCGGATGGAGAGGGAAAAGAAAAAAAAACGAAGAAGGAAGCCACCTTGGAGATACGAGGAGAAGTTTGTATAAACAGTACGAATAGAAGAAGACGAACGAGACTAAAGAGCAAGACGAGAGAGAGAGCAGAAAAAAAAGATTGGACACGGTTGGTGATCTCTCCAGCGAAAAAAAAAAATATGATTCTTGGTAGACGTTTGCACGGTGAGCCAAGTACTCCGGACCTTGCCAGGTCGCTCCGCGAAAAACTCGGGAAAACGGCGATAGAAAAAAAGAAAATGATAGCGGAAAATTCAACAAGAATCCCCGAATGAATATTTTTTTCAGAGGGAAAAATTACACTTCTGATCTTATTTTTTCAATTGATGTAAAAACGGATAGACGCATAATGTCATCGGGTCGCGAGAGCCTTGAGAGGATTTGCATTTTAAAAAGAATATATCCTTCGAGCGAGAGAGCGCACGTAGATAAGAAAAATGATGGGATTCTCGGATACGATGGCACGTTTCCTTTAAATCGGGAAATGAGAATCCGGAGTAAGAATAAAAAAACGACACGCCGCGGGAAACGTTATGGAGGCAAAAGCAATGGGAAGTTCGTGCAAAAGGGAAAAATACGCTTTTCGGAATAGGAAGATGCGCGCGAAGAGATCTGAGGCGAGGATGAGAAGAGAGGAACATCGAGGAAAAGATATTCGTCGCTGCGATACGGCCTCGATCTAGTTTCCGGGTAAAAAAAAAAGCTCATTCGCTATCGGGGCGACTTTTTTCTCGCCGATGCATCGATGCTATCGGACGTGCATAAATCCACGCGAGCGCATAAATATACACGGAAGGCTCTGTGAGGAATCCCATTATGGATGGAAACAAGAAAAAACGAGGAAACGGAAGAAAAAATAAAGAAGAATCACCGTGAAGCAGGGGATCCTCGCGTATCTCTCGTCGCACGTACGAGATATCCGCGGCTTACGCGCCTGTTTTTGCTGTTAGATGAAATCGGATGTAACGGGATTTGCCGTTCCGCACACCTTCGATTTATTGGCTTGCACGATTGGAATTTGAGTATCTAAATTTTTCAGCGTCAAGTATAAACAAACGTCGATAACAATACATTTTCATCGCATTTCAATCTCTGCGCGTTTATATTATTCCATTCATCAGTCAAAAATTTAGAAAAAAAAATTTTAATATTTTTTAAAATTATATTCGAGTGGTATCAGCATGAAACAGTTGAAGAGAGAGAAATTATAAAATATAGAAAATAATTAGATAAACATGTGTTATTTTAAACATGATTAGCGATTGTAAATCCGATTCAGCTCGATTTGCTGAGCGAGGCCGATTTATGCGCGATACAAATCCATAATTCCGTAATTCGATATCATAATTCAGAGCGCGTTACGAGAGAGACAAAGCTATATACGTTCTCCCACGTACGATTCCACGGCTCGTACGGAGATGAGAATAAATAGCCGTACATCTGCATATAAATACGAGCCATGAAATCTCAGGAGGATCATGCCGTTTCGAGACACATCAACGATTTATATATCGAGTAAAACGTGGAAACAGATGGTACGCGAGCCCGATCGCTTTATTGTAAATATTTTCCCGAAATTGACAGACTCCGTCTTGCCAATTTGTGATTTATCGAGATCAAATTGCTTGAATATTTTTTCTATATAAATGCAAATTGTAGAAAATTTTGTAGCTCTGATTTATCGTTTGAAATGTTCTCCGACACTTTGGAATAATTAAATACATTGTCCAGGATATTTTCGATGTGTATTCAGAGGAGTAAAGATTGAAAATTAATTGAACGTCAATATCATTCAAGTGAGTCATCGATTGAAAATTTCAATTGTTAATAAATTTTTTTCTCCGAATAATTTTCTGATTAATTTAAATCTTTCGTGTTTGAGTTCGTACGAGTTCACAGTAAAAGAAACCGCCGAGGCGAGCTTGATTAAACGAGACCAACGCCACTGGGTCAAGGGTCAGAGTCGCGTGCTCGAGAAGTCTCGTTCAACGAGAATTATCCCTCTCCCTTATTTCGTGACAACTTGACAAATATGGTGCCAATAAGGAAAAAAAGAAAGCATCCTGGCCTTGAAAACGCGAGACAACCTTATCGCGGTCTATCACAAATGGAACTATCGGAAAAGAAACAAAAGCGACCTCTCACGAAGCGTGCAAGCATTCGCTTTTTTTCCTCGACAAAAAAACTAACAACTATTTTCCTCTAAACTCTTTTAATAAAGTTTCTGAATATTTTTGCAGATAGGTAAAATTGACTCCAAACCACCAAAGCGAATGAAAGTAATGTAAACATTTTTGACATTTGGCCACGAAATTCCGACGTGATTAATTCACATCGAGGGAATTTCTAAATCAAACGTCTTCAGCACGATATTTTGTCACGAACGGCTACTTAGGAACGACCTAGAAATAGCTTCTATTTTTTATTTCCTGCAAAATATTAATATTATTCTGATAATAAGAGCATACAATTAGCATCGTCGAAAAGGTAAAGATCGATGCCTCAATCAATACAGCTTTGCGGCACAAATGTTTAATTCAAACGCCAGCTTAATCCGATTAGATTCTGCGGTTGGAATAATTATACAAATGACTACACATAAATGAGAGCGTCATTTTAGCTCGAACTAAATAAATTATTAACTTTCCTGTTGAAAAGACTCGCAGAAAAAAATCGACGGTATAAATTCTCTCTAATTTAACATTCAAAAGTTTTTTTTCCTTAGTAAAATAATGATGATAAATTCACAAAAGTCTTTTCAATTAGCCGAGGAGATTTAGAGACTAATTCAAAGAGGCGAATTCGCGGGAAGCTGGCCTCTCAGAGCTTTCATTCAATGAGATAAATCCACCATTCATTATTCTCTCTTTTCGAGAAGAAATCTACGAATAAAAGCTTACGGATTTCTGATCCTCCAAAGAAATTCAACTATTATTCGATAATCCTGTGCACAATGTTTTAGATGTTTATTCTTCTTTCAATGAACTTTTTTTAACCCCTCAAATGACGTGATTGATTTTTTCGATGAGAAAAATTCAGTCGATCGTCCACAATGCACTTTCGTCACTGAAAAAAGTAATAATGACTCCCACTCGCATAGTTTTAAATTTTTTTGTTTGTTTCTTGTGAGAGTTTTTTCTTGTTTTTCTTTGACGCGAATGAGTTTGCCTGTAGAGTCGGAACTCGCGCCGCGCCGTCCGGATCAACACTGTTCAAGTGAAACGCGCGGACTGAAAAATCCTCCTGACAACATCACGCAAGCGCCTCTCTTCTCCGGGTACACAAACCACGCCGGCGATGCGCGCTCTCTGCCGGATGATCTTCGCGATTCCGGTTGGAAGGCACACTCAGTCATTAGCCGGGGAAAAGCGAGAACGAGATTTCTCCGAACGAAATTTACTCATTACGTAAAACTGGTTAATTGTATGAAATTAAATTTGCAGGATGAATTTTTCTATTCTAACACCAAAGAGGAAGAAACATTGTCGATAATTGAGCTCTCTTTTTCCAATAATTTTCTCTTATAGAGATTTTTTGACATTTTAGAAAATATTTCGTGACGAGCGTGATATTTTGTAGAGAATTTTTCTTTTTACGGTTTTTTCGCCTTTCTTTGAGGAATCATCGACGGTGGGCCGTGAAAAAGTAACCCAGACGATCGTCAAAAGTGAGAGAAGAAGGGAACGTCTCTTTCTTGGTGTCCCTTTGGATCGTGTCTCTCTCCTGGGCCGACAGGATTCTTCCAGCGTATTTGGATCCCTTTCCGAGGTAACAGGCAGCGAACACAGCCGAGGGGAATTCTTTTCAGGGTTCTTTTCGAGCCTTTCCTCAAGCATTTATACTTTGGGCTACGTTTATTCTCTTTCTCTCTCTCTCTCTGCTCTCATACTTTTTTCTCGAACTTTTTTTCTCTCTCTGTCTCTCCTCGGAGTAGCTTCGACAGAAAACTACACACATTTCACTCTCCTGTTTTTCAGCTCCCCGTCGAGAGCGATGCAAATGTGTGGACAACTTTTGCGGCTCGCCTCTCGTATTCCTTTCCATTTGATCTTTTTTCTGTTTCTTCGTTTTTTTTTCATTTCTCCTCTTTCGGCACAATGGAAAAGCCTTCGGTCACGCGGTGCCTCGAAATTTTTCTGGGGTCAGCGAAATAAGAAAAAGTTCGAAATTAGAAGCGTTGACCTCGCGCATTAGAAGTTGAAAATCGTATCACAAAAAACTGACGCTCCAACTGTCTCGGAGGAAATCCACTCTCGGTGCTGAACACCGTCACGGATAAGAATCTGATTTTCTCTTTGCATTTTAAAACGCAGTCTAATTTTTTTCTTCTCCATAAATTTGATAAATTTGGGTCAAGACGGACTCGAGACCAAAAGATAAAAAACAAATTACGTTGGATTAACTATATTTTTCCTTTTGTTCTCTTTAATGTATAATTTTAGAAAATTAGTAGGTCATATCGATACGATCAACCTTTGATTATTTTTATTTACTTTTTGATTGCATCTCTAGCCCTTGTATTAAAACTTTTCGAAGTTTGTAAAATCTCAATAAAGATAAAAAAATAAAAATTGTTCATGCGACGATACGAAATGTCAAATTTCTCGTAACGAAAATGTCGAGATCGTATGAACGAAAAAGATAAATATATAGAAGTAATTTTTCTTACCGTATAAAAAGACAGAAAAATAAATTGAGAGGAAAAATGGAGCGTAAATATAAAAGCGCGCGTTCGAAAGCTTCGAACTGAAGGACGAGAGCGTGCCAAGAATAAATGTCAAACGGAGCGAGAGGTTGAACAAATGTTTGATCTTCTCCCTGACCAATTTTTTTTCGCGCTTTCGCGAGTTGAAAAAAAGAATTAAATGAAAATAATAGAGAGACAGGGAGGGAGAAGGACGCTGAACGACGAAATTTCACATTTTTAAAAAAAAATCCGAGTCCGAGCGAAATTACGCTCGATCTGTTATTGTTGCGGACTGAACAACGTCTGGGCTCGAGTTCGCGAGGATAAGGGACGTCGCCCTTGATTTTCCATTGCGGATTCGCTGTCGAGATATACCGAACAGTGGCTTCGTTGTGTCCTGACGAACTCGCTCTTTTTACTCTTTTTTCTCCCTCCCTTCGTTCTTTCCTTTAATTTCCTCTCTCTCTCTTTCTCTCTCGCAGTCTCTCTTCTTCACTCTTTATCAGAACGAATTCGCTCAATTTCTTTCGTTGCGGTTTTGATCGTACTCACAATGATCGTCTCGAGTCACGTATATTTGCATAAGACGAGCCGACTCAGCACTATTCGTGCACACGTAATAATAACTCGATGTATACAAATACATTCGATCCTCAAAACGCCATTGTCGAATTATTGACATTATATATTCATGAATAAATTTATTTTTAAAAAATTATACTTGCAAATAAAATTTCTTTCAAAATTTTTCAAAACACACTAAAATTATTCTTCAACAAATAAGAACGAGTCTAAATAGCAATTATTTTTGTCAATGAATCCACAAATTATTGTTTTGACATATTAATTGCAAAATTATTTTCTAATGAACCAGCGTCTCCGAATGTTTTTTTCCCATTCATCCTAGTGTGTGAATGAAAAATAAAAAAATGAAAGATAAAGATGCAAGTGTTCTCGTTTCCATATCGCCACTCGCACGCTCGTCTTTCTCGCTTCGTTACTTCCTGTCTCGGTCCGTCTTTCCTCTCTCTCGTTCTCTCGCGAGCTGTATATCTCGATTTCTTCTCGTTGTTCCCTTGGTACAGTTATCCCGGTCGCGGAAACAGGGCCATTACCAAACGGTAAATTAAAGGATCGTGCAAGCGGCAGCCGTGATCGCTCGAGAGAGAAAAGGGTTGAGGGACGTTTCGGTTCCATTTCGCACTTTATCGCTTTCTCGTCACTCTGCTTCCTTTCCAGCAATATTTTTCCCTCGATACTATTTTTCAACAATTGTCCAAACGGACCACACGACGATGTCTTATTTTATTTTATTTTTTGTTTGTTTAATTAGGTATTGATGATTGTGATTGATAAAAATTTCTTTTTGTCCTTTTTTTGACGATTCTCTACGATGTCATGATTTTTAATTTTATTTCTTAAACCTAATTTAATTCTTAAATTTTATCTTAATATAAAATTTATTCGATTTTGTATGTCAATTGCGTATTTTCCTCGAGTAATTATTTTTGCGCATAAGAGTGTGCAATCCTCACAAAATTATATAACCGAAACGAGTTTATACACTCTCATCATTATTGTCTCATTCACCCGGCAATAAAACAATCATTTATCTGTCACAAATTACCCAGTTTACGTACCGACGTAATTTAATTCCACGCGGGAATATGAATAGCGCGAATATAATTATTTCATTGAATTTTATCTTCTTTGAATCCCTCTCTATATCTCCCTCTCGATTTTTTCTCCATATTGGCGCGAGAAAACGGGACTCCACCATTCATCAAGTTCTCTTTAAGAAAACCAGATCTATCAGGCGGCTTAATAACACGAATCTTAACTGTAAAGACTCATTTTTTATGTCATATTTTTCACTCTTCTAATTACTCTCCCGTCTTTTCCTATTCTTTTTTATCAGAACCGTTCACGCGTGGTATCAAAAACGGAGAGCGAACTTACGCATCTTCCGGTTAGCGTATCCGTTTTTTTGCTCCGCGTTCATCCTTATTATACTTTTAATTATATTTTCATTCAGAATTTCTTGGTACGTGACCCTGAATTTTTGTATTTTTTCGATTAAATGATAAAAATACAATGTACACCCCGATAAAAAAATTATTATCTCTGTTATTCGCAAAAGTGCTTCATTCAATATACGTCGAGGGTGTATATACCGAGAGCACGAGTATTTGTAAATATGTGTATGAATTAATGCCGGAAGTACAGTGACGAATATGTACACATTGAATACCGGAATGTGCGTGCGTAAATAATCATATACGCATGGGGATTGTGCAGGAAATCTCTAATTCGTGATTGATCGATTGACGGTTCGAGTCTCTCTCAGGCTCAATCAATCAATTCCAGAAATTCAGTATATCGCGGTGGACAATTGGTGAAAACGATTCTCGAGGATCGATTAATGGATTGGTTTAAAATTCATTGAAAAAAGTAAAGAACGGGACTGAAAGAAATGCAGAAAGTATTCTGAAATATGAATAGAAATTGAAAAAAAATCTTAAATTTGTTTCATGAAAAGAAAATTTATGACAGAAATTATTTAATTTGTAAATTAGACAAGAAAAATTAGAGAAAATCGGTAAATATTAACTTTTTTTTCATTCCGGAAAATAAAGTTAATAAGTACGGGAAATTTGTCAATTTGTAAATTAGATGAGAAAATAGAGAAATTTAATGATAATTAACTGTTTTTGCGCATCTATATATGCCAATCATGCAAATTTTTTTAACCGAGGACATGTTTTTAACGATATTTTCGAATAAACGAGGGTATATGCGCGATGCACAGAAATGTAATACACGGAGAAACATCGCGGTTGGCTATCAATTACTCGGCGGTATAATACGATCATCGGGGAGTAATTGCCGGTTCGTGATTACGCTAGCAATCAAAGCACGCGTACGCGTATGTACGAAGAGCGTTTCCAACCGCGAATCGCTCGGAGAAAAAGACCCGTGGGAAATGAGAATAAATATATCGAGACTCTCTGTGAAAAAGGAAAACCCCAAGAATCGATTTTGTCTTGGCGCATATTGAAGAAAATAAAAGATAAGAAAGGAATAAAGAAAAAACAAACGAAACGAGGGAGAGTTGCAAATGATGATGAGTTTCGAGAAGCGAGATTTCAACGAGAGAACAAAAAACTGAAATATTTTTATAATTTCGTTCTCTACATTTTCATTATACTTCTTTTTTCTTTTTTTTCCTTTTTGTATTACCTCAACGAGAGTTTAAAGGTCGAGGTCATGGACCGCGAAGAGGGTAAGTGTAATGAATTTTTAAATGAAATTCCCGGCGAAATTTTGAGAAACGAATGGAAGTTAATGGATACTGTGTTTTGGTTTCAACGTGACGTTTGAGTCTCGTCTGACGAAGAAAATTCTAATACACAGTTTTCACTCAAAATTTGTGTACAATTTTCTAAGAAAAAAAAGACTTCCACGTTTTTCTCGTTCCAGAAACGAGTAATACGATCGTTTTTTTTTCAACATTTAAAAAATCTCTCAAAAAGACAAATCTAATTTGCATTTGTTTTAAATGTACATTTTAAGGATAAAAGTGTGAGCGATGCTTTTCTTTCGATAGAGAAACGTATAACTCCTTAATTTTTCCAAAATTTTCAACATATTATTATGAATAAGAACGTGAATCCTTTTCACATCTCTCTCCCTCAATACACGACTTATAAATATCACCTCAATAACGAAAATATATATTACAAAATGATACGATATCGTATCTTGTTATGAAAGGATATATTTTTCCCCTTGTAGAATGAAGCTACAAATATTTCGACACTCCTAGCACAAAACTCGATTGAGAGACTCGTTAATCTTTTATCCCTGTGAATCGTGATGTAAAAGGGGGAAAAAAGGAAAACAATTTTGGCCACATCCCCGGAAAATGACTGGGAGTTTCGGAGCAACTTTCTATACGACCCTCGAAAAAAATTCTGATGGGACCACGTTCTCGGGGTTGTAAAACAGGGAAAAAAGAGAAGTTGTACGAAAAAGAGGGAAACAATATATTTCATGATCATTCTTCATAAAAAAAAAATTTCGATAAACGCACCGTCATGATACTTTTATACCTGTATCACACGCTGTTGATATTTACGGGAAGTAACTTTTATATAGACGAATCAAGAAGTGTAAGCAAAATATTTACTGTATTTTATATAATAAATTATATCCCTGCAGAAAAAAGTGTAATATCGTAGTTTCATTTGAAAAACAAATAATCATAAAATTCAAGCAAATAATTTTAAAATAAACAAAATCAAAATTACATTAATATTTGTGAGTGAATATTTAATGATGAATTTATTAGGGGTGTTATGCCAAAATTAGTATAATTTGAAATATTTGTATCAGCAAAAATGAAATTTTTTGCTTATCAATGACGAGTCAAAACTTCACATCAAAATTTTTGAGAGTTATTAAAAATCACAACGGTCTCCTGGAGTCTAATTTATGTCAATTTTTTAATTAATTAATGAACAAATTTTTCATAAAAAGTTCGATACACCTGCCATTCTTCATCTAATCGAAAATAACGTATCGCAATTTTTTTAAAGTTCACTTATTCAATATTATGGAAGAAATGCGTACGAAAGTGCAATCACAAAGGTTAACCAAGAAAAAATAATTCTCTACGAATATCTCCCACAATATTCAATAATTGAACTTTAGAAAAATTGCGGTATAATCTTTGCAATCAAGAGAATGGCACGTTGATCCTCTTTTCGATGAGAATTCATTGATTAAATAATAAAAAAAAGCAAACATCGAGTGTCCATACATTTTTATCACATTATCGATTTTGTCGAAAGCTCGTTAAATTTCTGAATTTTTATTTAAATATTTGGTATAATATATTGTAAATTTAGTAAAATGGACACCCGGTAGATGAGAATATATGATGTACTCGAGGGTGCATTTGCTTATGAAGCTCAGGCAGGTGCAAGCGCGCGGACCGATGAAAAAAGGATATGACGCGGTTCGATACAACCTATGGAATTTCACGTTCCTCTGGTTGGAGTCCATTGATTCATCTCCCTCAATCTACGCGAATAACTATAATACGTGTGTACCGTAAAATTGTCGGCGTTGGAACGCAGATGCGCTTGTGCGAGTGCACAAACTCGCCGGCGCGCAAATCCAATAAGTTTTGTAATACATTGGCTCTGCAACATCGCGACTGGTTTATTCTCTACAATAAATACGTCGGGGATGTATGCGAAAAAATAAAGAGAGAGAAAACGCCGACGTTTCGATTTCCCATACGCGGATATGCAATTTTCGATCCACGTTTTAATTAAATCTATTTTTGTCATCGAGATGAAAAGTTCCTTTTTCGAGTATAATTATTTCATTCGTTCTATTCTATATTCATTTATAATTTACTGCGTATAGGAATTGTATATTTCGTGAGGAATAAAAAGTTGTGAACGTTTGATAAGAGACGAAAGACGAAGATTAAATTTTCCTTTTGGTCGAGATGGGAATTATTTTTTAATTTCGCCTTGCTCGCGATTCCGGGAGCATTTCTATGCAGGACACATGCGTTCATATTGTCGAGAGGATTTTACATTTTTCATGTTATTCCAGTGTCAGCGATTGCCGCGTGCACATATAGTCCGGGGAATAAATCCACAGAGGCAAGATTAAGATCCGCGACGGGATTCATTAAGTCCCTTGGGAAGAGTTGGTCGTCGTTGGGCACAAACACCGAAACACCCGTGTACACACTCGTCAGGATTGCCTTCGGTGCCTATATACGTCGTATACGCCGGCGACGTCGACGCCGCGTCCAAACGCCGGGAGTCGTGGACGGGATATCGACCTGACGCGTCGACCAAACACAGCCTAGACCAGACACCGTCAGACTTTAATACCAGAAGCCCGAAATCCACGAGATAATACGAGATCAGGACAGGAAGTTGACGAGAAAAAATTTAGAACGTGTTCTTCACTCGTATAGCTTTATCAAAATTTACTTCCTGTTATGTAATTCTTTTAGTTTTTAGAAAAAAGTAAATTATCACGTAATTTAATTATAAAATATGAATAATAAAAAAATCGTCACTTTCATATTCAGAATTTAATTAAAATTTCTTTTGGGAGTTTTCATTCTTTTGAATGATGAAAAATACTTTTAAAAAATGAGATACCGAAAAATAATCTCCAGACTTCACAATTAGAGATACAAAAAGCAACAAACTTTATACTTTTTATTTATATATTTTCTGTATACGTACAAGGATAAGATGTAGCGAGATCGCGTAATATTTCAAACGGGTTCTCGTCCCACTTTTTCTCTCCGCTGGGAAACTTCTCGTATTTTTCATTTTATTATACATATTTCGCGAAGCCAGCAGGGAGAGAAAATGAATTTTTGTTTGGCAAAAAAGGGACGGAGGCGAGAACGAGAAAAAAGAAAGCAGTGGCGAAGACGAAGTGGAAAAAATTCACTCATATTTACTCCCCATGGTATAGAGGTTAGCTCTGGAAAGCCGGAATTTTAATGTCCATTTCATATTTTGACGAAAAACGTAAATAAAAAAGGAACGAGAAGTGAAAAAAACTTCTTCGCGACATCTGAGAGCGCCTAATGTAAATTTTATTATTCATGCACTTTGTTACGAGTCGCAATATTTCTATTCACTTATTTACTTTTTCTTTAGCACTTGAATATATACACCAGGTGTCGCAAACCTTTGACAAATCTTTTACGCCCTTTTCCAGCCTTTGTCCGAAACGTTGATTCATTTTATAAAATTAATTCACGATTTAAAAATTTACATTTCTTCGCAAAAAGAAGAATTAAAAGTTGAATTGCCCTGTGAAAATTTTTACTCCGCAAATTATCGCAAAATTCCCCAATAAACGGGAAAAAAAATTTAGAAAATCCGCACGAGCTCGTAACACGAAAAAATGAGTTCGATAAAAAAGGGGAAATTGCACACTCGCGTTTACTTCTCGTAAAAATGCCGTTTAAGGTGCTAATCTTTCTTTTTTCGTTTCTTTTTCACCTGGGAGCGCGAATTCCGCAATTTACTGTAAATATCCGCAATTTTTTTTTGCATCCCTCGAGGCTGAGTCAACAATGAAGAGCGAGGAAAACACGCGGCTTCTGAATTTTATTTCGCCTCATTCCCAAGTAGCAACAGAGAATTTTATTATAACCATCAAAGCGGCGCCGAGGAAAAGCAGAGAGCGTGCGTAAAACAAAAAAAATCTTTAAAAAGTTTTTTAAAACGATATTAAGGGTGTGAACAACTCGAAATTTTTTTGTATAAGACACTTGACGTTTTAATTCGAGACTTTGCGAGCGTTTAAATTGACGTAAAAGAGGAATCCGATTTTCCCACAAAATTTAACAATTTTGAGTTGTTTTGACCATCAGCGAATTTAATAATATATTATAAAAATAATAGTAATAATAATCTAAAAATTTTTCAAAAAGGAAAATAAATATCGTGCACTCAAAATTCCTTTTACTCGATACACTTTATTCCCCAGATAACAGCGGCGTCTGTTTTATTCAAGAGTGATTGAGCTATTCTTGCCATTATTACTCAGAACTTTTATCCACTCAAAAATGTAGACGCACTCTATAAATTACAGAAGGTTCCGAGTATAAGGTTTAAGAATATAAAAGTATGCAGAGCTAATGTTTGATGGTAATATTGAAGAAAAAATACCAATCATGAAAATCATCTCGGAAAAATAAAAATCTACTTTTCCAGGAACAAATTTTCCAGACTGTTGATAAGAGAGATTTCTTTTGGATTAAGTGGAAAGAGACCGACCGTTGATATTTATTCGACTCTCGGTAATTGTATGGGAAGTCGGCAAGGAAGAGATTTTGACATTCGATCCTGAGAAAATTTGTGATTTTCACCACAGCGACTTGAGAGACGGAATGACATTCGGTAAAAACAAAGTTGAAATCCGTAATAGCTAACGAGAATGCGTTTTATTTATTTTTTGTTTTTATTTAGAAAAAGTAGAACCGGTTTTTCCATCGTAAATGGAAAAAGGGAAATTTTTCCAACATTCTGAAGTGACAATCTGATAATACCATGTTTTTTTTCTTTTATTTTTATTTATAAAAATAGAATATTTTCCCTTTTCTCTCATTCTCTTTTTCTCGTCAGCGCGGATTCCAGGCTGACTCACGCAGCTGAGATTCGAAATGCATTCCAAGCAACATCTCCGGAGAGACGACGCGATCCGTATTATGGAAACTGGTTGGATTACTACAAATCGAGAATTACGATCAGGAGAACCTCGAAAAGTATATGCTGACTTTGAGCTACCAACGCAAGAGGAGAATTTTTATGCGAGTATGAAAATTCGAGGACATTCAATTGATTTCTAACTTGTCATTCCAATCGGGTGCGCGACTCAGCAAAAAGAATGAAGTTTCGTGAAATCTTTTTTCTGTTTTCAAATGTTTAAATTTAAATCTTTTAAATAAAATAAGGAGTGCCTCTCGACATTTTTGCGCTACATTATTTTAATTTGAATTTTCACTTTTTTGGTTTGAAATACACGCTAAAAATGTAAATTTTGAAAAATAATTTAAAAACATAATATGATAGAGAAATTCGTTCATTTGGTTTTTAATATGAAAAATATTCATTTTCTTCTTTTTTTTTAGAATTTTGTATTAATTTTGACAAATATAACTTCATTTAGTTCATCCATGTTCACCGATAGAAAGTCCTGTCGGCGTGCCAAGTTGACATGAGCGAAAGGCTTTTGCCCCACGTGAGAACGCGAAAGGGATTGCCCAGCACGAGCCAATTCACCGCGAGGATCGGACAACCGTTCACGCGATTTTTTATTTCATCCGTACAGTTCTGCGCACTTCTCGCAATTACTGAAATCAGCTTCACTACACATTCCCCTCCGTCCTATTTTCCGTGCAAAAGGTCCATAATGCACCGTTCGTGCCAAACTCGAGAACAAATTTTTAAATTAAATTATTTTCATGAAAAATTTTATCAAGACCGTGTTAAGTAAAGATTTACTTTTCTTTTTTCTTAGTTAAATCTTTGAGGAATAGCACTCGAAATATTATATAGGGTCAATTGTGAGACGATTTTTTAAATTTTTATAATACAATTTTGTTGATTCAATTTTACGTGGTTTTTAAATTTGAAATGTTTTTCTTAATTTTTATTTTTATCTTAAAATTATCATAACAACTATGTAGTAATGACAAAATATTGCACGAGCTTAAAACCGCTAAAAAAGTAAAAGTAACCAATAATTTTAAATAACAATTATAAATGTTTATTTCGCGATACTTTTTGATCTTGTAACCTTTTGCTGAATTTTCCTTGGATGCGACAAGTCCGTTAATGATAACTTGTACTTTTTAGCATATATTACGAGATCTGTGTGCGCATCGTTTTCTGACTTCAAAGCTGACCTACAGAATACGCGACGTCTGTGTGATTGCTATTTGGTGCATATGCACAAGAACGAAGCTTCGGTGTGCTCTCAGCTTGGTTATAGCTTCATCAGAGTGACCGAGGCGGAACGTGTAACAAGTAAAGAGAGAATCCTCCCTTTGCTCTCGACGCACCATAAAATGAGAAATGAAAAGGTGAAAAGAAAAACGGAGACAAAGAACACATATAATTCCGAAACGAGCAACCTGTGGGCTCGTTAATTATCCCGGCAGGAGATCTATTAAAAGAGACGAGTAAAAATGAAACGTGACAAATATTTTCTGGAATTCAAATCAATTTCTTATAATTCTAAGAATGGATTTGTCATGTAGACCAAGTAAACATGATTACTTTCTAAAAAGATTTATTTCAGAAGTATTTATCTTTGGAAAAATTAGCTAAATAAACGTTGAAACTTTTACGACAGTCGATTTTATTGATTTTTATGATTTCTTAAAGAAAATGTAGTGAGAACGAGAATTTAACTCTTTTTCGACGATAATAACGGAGGAATGGTGGCGCTCGTAAAAATGCGTGCCAACTGGCAGAATTTCAGACATAAAGTTTTTTGTTTAAAAGGAAACAGAGTGTGGATAAAACCTTGAGCTAGATCGGAAATCCGGATAGCTCAACCGCTCTTAATTTTTTTTTCTATTTATTTTCCATATATTGGTTCATTTTACAGGAACTGTTAATTTTTTTATTCCATATATATTTTATGTTGGATTCATAATCAAGAACTCTGTGGATAATTAAAATATCGTTGAACGTAAGAGCGATAAATAATACGTATATGCTTTAAAAAAGGGCGAAGAGAGTCGCACGATATTTTTTATCGGATTTTGCAGGGAACGCACATTGTCGCTCACCCTTTGATCTAAAAACGCAAGCGGTATATTACACTTCGTAACTTGAGCGATATACTCGCGCGCTTACGACAGAACGAGAGAAGCGACAAGAAAAAAGAAAACGTCGACGCGCGTTTTTCGCCACGCCGTGAGAAAATAGTTAAAAAAAAGTGTCAGTCGCACACCTGGGTGCACCTCGTCGACGTCATTTCCCTCACGAAATGAAAAAGCTCGAAGGCTGAGCGGACTTTATCGAAAACCAGTAGCCTGGCTACGCCCTGAGAGTATACACCAATGTATATCGCTTTTCCAATCTCTACTGAAAGTCCATGCAGAGTTTGAATAAATAAATAATTTATGAAAATTCGACCAAGAGCGCAGGAAACTCGATCGTATTTTTTTAGCAATTTTTCACCAATTTTTTTCATTCTTCTTAAATTAAAGTGGAATTCACGATAATTTTTAAGATAACTTAAGATGAAATAATTTAAGATTTATAACATGATTTTTTAAAATTAATTTGGGGCGAATATTGAACGTTGTTATAAAATTATTGTTGGAATCGTGTTTAATTT
The DNA here is from genome assembly GCA_030522605.1 of Cremastinae sp. B BG-2022a. Classification (NCBI taxonomy): domain Eukaryota; kingdom Metazoa; phylum Arthropoda; class Insecta; order Hymenoptera; family Ichneumonidae; species Cremastinae sp. B BG-2022a. The sequence goes on from JAPYYX010000064.1 coordinate 17,002, forward strand.
AAACGTGAAACTTTCATACAAGCACGTGGATCAGACGATGTCTAATTAGTTTGGAATTTAGTGAAATTTGAAGGAGGCTCTCTCGTCCGAGACAAAGACAAAGTTTTGAGGGAAGTTGCCGCGCGATGTACGATAATTTTGGGTTGAGAGCTGAGAAATTTCGTGAAAACGTTTTTCAGGAGTTCCATACTGGAGAGAGAAAACTTTTGGAAAACGAGGTATTTACTCCCTAAACCAAAAGAAGAAGTCAAAAGAGAAATAAACGAAGAATAAAGTCCAAGAAAAGTCGAAAAGCTCCGGTGAAAACTTTCCTGCATATATTGGAAAAGTTTTCGCGTTTTCAGCACCGCGAGAAAAAAAAAGTTTATCGGATGCGAGCCCACGCCCGGTTGCATCGATGTATGCGCGTAAACGTATATAAAAAATATGCATAGATCTAATTTTGATGAAGCCAACTTTCCTATAAGATTGCAAATTGAAAATTGCCGCGAGTATAATCAGTCTTTGACGCACAACCGACTGATGGCATATACTTATATGTTTTTTTTTCTTTTTTCGAGTTCCGAATGGAAGCCTCTTAACCCAACTTTTCCTCGATTCGACGCCACTTCCGAGAACTCGTCAATTGAAATCTCTCGATTTCAGGACTTCTCGAGAAATGAACAATTCTAATTAAGACACAATAATGGCTTTTCGAACAAACCTCTCGTTGAATGCTGAAATTCGAGCCGAAGTTGATAAGAGCTCGACTTCTCTTTTCACATTATATTGAGATGATCATTATGTTATGATAAAATGTCTATCACATTTCGTGTGCCTCGAGGACACTATGGACTCAAATGTAAGATGCTGAATTCAATATTTTTGATTTATAATTTGTCATCGGAATCGACAGCCCTATTAAAAGGACATGAACCGACATTGACGCTAATGTTCAATGTGTTTGATATTACATCATCAGTTTCGTTTCGAATTAGCTAATTCGTGACCTTTTTATCGTCTATGTAGAAAATCGAAATCTTGACCAAATTAAATTGAAATTTCTTAGTCTAAAATTTACTTAAAAAATTTTATTTTATCAAAATTTCATTTTGACTGTTTGCCAAATTGACCTCTTCACAAATGATCGATAAAAAAATGCATCGTTTCTCAAAATAAAAAAATATTTTCATTATTTAAAAATAAAATATTTTTCTACGCTGTGCATATTCGATTGCGATAAAAGATGCACGTCACAGTCTTTATCGTATATTCCATTCTCTATTTCTCTCGGAAAAGTCATCGGCGCGAGGGTTGGATGTCGAAGAAAAGGAGCGAGATGAGTGCAAAGCTTTCCGAAGGAACAATAAAGACGCGCTTTCCTACATAGATCAGAGTTTTGTATATATATATATAGACGACAAGGACTCAGCCGTTTCAACGATCGATCGTCCTCGTCTCGGATACCATAATGCATGAGAGGCGAGAAGCTTTCGGCGTTGCATGTCGTCGAGATACCAAGAGAATAAGGAGCATTGTCTTATGCTCTTGTACTACACAAAACAATAAAAAGATGGAAAAAATCCGAAGCGTAGATATAAAAAAAAATTCTGTTGAGATTGTTCTCTTTTTTTATGCATTTATGAATATTCAATTTTTAGTACGTAGGGCCAAATAACAACGTGATTAAATTATATGATATTTGATACTAGAGAACATTTCAATATTCAATAATCGTTTTCTAATTGAGAAAATAATAATAATGCACTGAGAAAAAGAAATTTAGTTAATAAATCAACTAAATGTAGTTGTATTTAGTTCAATTAAACAAATTTTGTTTTATATTCAACAATTTATTTTCCTCAGTGTGTTAATAATTATAACATGCATTACGAAACATTATTTTTATCGTAGGTATATAAATAAAATCGCTACAAAACCATACAATGTTTTAGTTAAGATTTTACTCCGATATCTTCCGGAATGTAACGAATAACGTGTATCTTATACGTTTTATGATTTTGGACCTCTTGCTCGAGGGAATAAAAGACCGGTAAAATGTAAAATCAAGCGTAGAAATTTACGAGGATGAGAGCGCGATTTTTCCAAATTTCTGATTCATTTCCCAAGGACGCACGTGCGGAATATACTCTTTATCCTTTTCGTTATAATTTCTTGGCAACGCATCTTTCCCGCAATGCGGAGGACATTTTGGTTTCTTGTTTCTTCATTTTCTGAAAGAGTTCTCCTTTCTCTTGGCGGGAAAACGCAAGAAAATCGGAACAATCGAACTCAATGCCGAGTAGAAAAAACAAATACGGAAAAATGAAAAACATACACGTTCAGAAAACAATTTTGGAATTTTGGAGCAGACAGATTTTTGAGCAAAAAATTGCATATTCGACACCAGCATAATAGTCAGCATAATGTAATTTCGAGAGAAATGAGGAAAGCGCAAAAGATTATCGAAACAACGATACGTCAGAAAGAAACTGTCAAAAAATGAGAAAAATTACATTTCACGCAACAATTTTGGAATTTTTCATTAAAGGACAGGTTTTTGTACAAAAAGTTGTACTTTTTTATGTGCCGACAGCATAGTTACGTCGTTTCGCGAGAAGTGAGGGGGTGCAACAGCGGAATGCACTCGATAGCCTTGGCTGCGGTGTCTAAGCGCTGGATTCGCTCACGGTTTGTATTATACAGTATTTACGGTACAGAAAAAAGAAAGACAGAGAAAGAGAGGGAGGGAGACGACGAGCGAGAGAGGCTGAGGAAAAAAAAACGTAGAAAAAAAGACGAAGAGAGGTCTATGAGCGCGTTGGAGAGCTCGTTATATCCACGAAGGAAAAGTATATATTCGTTGAGTTGCGGTTATTCGCATTTCGCTGTTTTACCGAGAGCCATTTTCCAGCCCGTGAGAGGATTTTGCCGGCTCGAGTACAATGAAATATTGAAAAAATGCGAAATACTTCGGAGAGTTTCGATCTAAAGGCTCATATAACTGCGCGGCTACATTTTTATCTCCATTTTGTTACGTCTTAATTTTTAGAGTCCCCGCATTATTATTATCACACGCGGAAGTTTCAGCAACTTTGCTTCCGGGTCGAGGACTCATTCTTCGAATATTTCAAAAATTACAAAATTTCATTAAACCCTCAGGACATCTAAACTTTTATTTTATTATGAGTAAAATATATATTGTTAAATATTTTACGTAGCAAATATTATGTAATTATTTTCATATTGAAAAAAATGAAATAGAAACTCAAATAACAAATATCGAAATGAATTATTCGAATTTTATAATTAAAAGTAAACCTAAATCATAAAATGCGAAAAGATTCCAGAGTTCGTATAGAAAATGTCTATAAATATCCTCTACTTTGTAGCAATAGGTCTAAAATGCGAAAATGCACGAAAGGTCTATTAACGGAGCGCAAAGCGGAAAAAAGACCGAGAGAGAAGCATCGAGAAAATGTACACTTTCACCGTGACAGAATCACATTGTGTGTGTGTCCGTCCACAATACGCAAATGTTCGAATCTCTGCACCGAAAGAGTGGATTCCTCGTGGGAGTGATTACGTGGGCGAAGCGACGACCTTACGCCGGGATAAAATGATAGAGATGCTCGAGGATAAAAGTACACACTCTAAATACACGTCGACTATCCTATTTTTTTTTCTTCTACAGGATCTCAATCCAGAAAATTCTAAAAATTTTCCAAATATAGAAAGGTGAAGCTTATATAAATATACGCTATAAAAATAAACGTTTACAAATATCTGTGAATGTCTTTTCATGTAGGCGAAAAATTCGGAAGAAAAAATGTACGAAATTTTTATTCAATTTTTTTTTCGCGATGAATATTATTTTTGTCTTGCGTCAAGTGGCAGTAGTATCGGTATAGTTTTCGGAATTTCCGGCTCGGTTTACGTGATTGTATTTGCGATAATTTAAACATGCATCGAGTATGAAAATACACTTCATGTGTAGACTAATCTGTACTTTTTTCTTCTATCGGATGTCAATTAAAAGAAACTTTAAAAATGCAAAAGACAGATTTCTCCATAAAAACGACAAAAAAGCGGAAATTGTTGAAGAATTTTTATCAAAAAGTCTTTATTCACAATGAAAATATTTTTGTCCCCTGAGCGGAAGTATTTTCGGTAGTTTTCGGAATGTTCTACCTCCTTTTACGAGGTTGTATCCGCGAGCCATGCACGAGATGTTGGGCTTAGCCATAACTGATGTCCATAGGAGTTCCGACGAGGCCGCGACCTATCCGGATAAAATACGCTCGGCTTCTCCGTTTTGCCGATAGGAAATCGATAATTTGCCTTTGTGCGCCGGCTGCGATAAAAGAAGAAAAAGAGAGGGAGAGAGGCAGATGAAGAGAAAAAACGTATATTGCGATTCGCGACGAGACGCGTACATATATTCGAAGGAAAATACAGGAAGAAGATTGATCGGGGAACGAAGATAACCGCGAACCGTGAGGATTCAGACGACTGAACGAAAATTTATTTCCGATGTGCTACGGCTGGTAAAAATTCCCAATAAATGTAATTCCTCCAAATTCATACAAATACTTGGACTTTTCCGCAAAAATTATAATAAAAATTAAGGGAAAGCATCCAAAATAATATTTAACGCAATTCCGGAAAAAAGTTATTCTAATGATAAAAGTAAATAATAATAAAAATTGAGAAACATAATAAACTATAAAATAAAAATTATTATTTCAAACTTCGTATAATTCACTTGGTATATATTTAAAAAAAATTGAAAGTTAACCGCATCCTATTTGCCATGTAAATATAAGGTAGGAAGAAAATGTTTTTTCGGTATATATTTACGGAATGTAAAAGGAATTTCATTACAAGGCTCGCAGCTTCCCTATTGCCGTTTCTCTTATTCTCCCGACCGGCTCTCCGGAATAACAGAACGAACACTTCCGCGGCCACCGAGAGCGCTCATTGTACGAGAAACAGGATGAGAAAAACAAAATAGTAATTGCTTTTGTCACTGCTTATGAGTGGAAACGTCTATTAACCTGGTGGTAATCGTTGATAAATGAATAGAAAATTAAATTGTCAAATTTCGTTAATTTCTTCAGATGCAAATTATATACCAATCCTTAATAATTATTTTAAATATTCCAGTTCACAACAATTCGTTATACCTATGTATAATTATACAACTGATGTGAATTATAATAATTTAAAAAATTTAATTATTAATAATTTTTTCATTATTCTGCAATTCGATATTTCTGAGACTGTTCATAAAATAATTTTTAATTTTTTTATAATACAATTTCTATTATTATTTGTATGATTTTTATACTCGAAGACGTATGTAATTTTCCAAAAGAATACTGTAAGATTAAGTCTCACCGGTCATCTTGAGTGACAGTGATGTCAGGTGGGGGCGGGGGAGGCGCGGCGCCGTCAGTCGCATCCAGTTTGCCGGCTTTTTCGTCGCTTCGCTGAGACTCAACTCCCTCAACGTCTCCGTCCACCCACGAACTTAACACCAAATCACACTCGACGCTTCTCAATGAAAAATAGCGCTTCGGCTTGTCACTTTTCACTTTTTCTTCACTCAAACATTTTTATCCGATTATCATTCGTAAATTAACAAGCTCTGTATGGTCTTCGCTTTAATTTCTCATGGAAAACTCCAAAAGCATTTGTTTCCTTCTCTACAAAGTATTAAAAAAATATTCAAGTTTATTAAAATTAATTAACTCCCACCCCAAAAAAGAAAAACGTAAATACGCGTAATCCTCTTTCGAATTTCTGGTAACGAATGTTGGAAAATTGGACTGGAAAATCGATTGTCGCGTTCCCTTTAAATTCCGAACGCGTCCGCGAAGAAGACGAATGAGTTTTTTACTCCAAATGCGTTTTTTCCTGACATTGTAGAAAAATTTTACTCTCCGTATTGCTGAGACAATGAAAAGCCAAAAAAGAATCGTTAATATTTTTTCCAGACACGATTCGCACGAATATCGATCGGCTCAGGAGCCTCGAATACGTAAAATAATTCCACACCGTCACGAAACAACGGAACTTTCTCTTTCCATCGATTTTCTTTTTCCTTCTTTCTCTCTGGATCTATCCCGGATTCGATTCGATTCGATTGACCGCCGCGATCCCGTTACAGAATATAATTCAGCACGAAACTTTCGACACGTTCGATCTGTTGATTTCTTTAAATTGTTTACGAAACAAAACGCGCTCGAAACGAGGAAGAAAAAAATGAAAGCGTAATCTACGTCGAGTTATCGATATTCGAAAACTTTCCCAATTTAATATTGCTCTATTGTTATTCGAAAGTATTATTTAATGTATTGTAAAATTTATTACAATAAAAAATTTACATAAATTTACTATCTCTATTTATTATTGTCAAAAGGATTGTTGGCGTTATTTTAGCAATAATTATTTAATTTCTCAAATATTTATTTGAAAATTCACCAATTCACAAGTCACCGTGAAAATAATTTTTTTTTTCTCAATAAAGAGACGAATGTTTATTAGTGCGTGAATCGTTTTCAATTCGAAGTGCAAACGTGCGTAGAATTCATGCATAAATATTAATCCGATATTACGAATGTAACGAGCGGAGTACGGGAGAACCGAGTGAACCGAGAGTTGCAACGTGAGTGCAGCGACAACAGCGAGATATCCTTCGTATCCTTGCCTCAGTCCTTTCTCACTGGGCGTCGCTGTACGCGCTCTCGCGACTCGATACAGTAGAAGACCGATATTACAAAAATAAATATTTATTTTAATCAAATTTTATTATTAATAAAATTATTTCTAATTTCCATAAAAAATTCGTGCGAAAAATAGTCCTATATCCATTTTAATGAACAAAAATACCTCTTTAAAAACGTCAATAAAACTTTGCTGATAGAAAATACATTAATTTCTTATATTCAGTTATTTTTATGGAAAAAATAAAAAGATATAAATGTACATTCATTTTACTTTGTAACAATATGTAATAACTAATTAACAAATTCATTTAATAAATTTAACAAAATTCATGCAAAATAGTTCAACAGCTTTTAGAATATATTTTAAATACTTTCAAGAGGATTTGAAGCTTTTATAATTTTTTTTCTACCGGGGTTCTACTGTTGAATATTTGATGTACGTGGTTTTACTTTGATGTATACATGTATACATCAGGTGGAACGATGAAGACTCTCGGTGCACCGGTGCGCCCGTTCCCTTTATCCACGGGTCACTGATCGCACTATTTCGGTATACGTCTTCTTTATACGTTAATCTCGCGATTTCTTGCGCTCTCTTTGTTAACAACACGCTAATAATTCATTAACACATGTTTTACACCCTCTTCATATTCCCACCTATGTACAGTTCTTACACGATATTCACGAGAAACCACCGAAAAATAAATTTTCATCCACTTTACCTCGTCGAAGACTTTTTCTTTTTACTGATAAAAACTGAACTCGAAATTAACACACGGGGCTTATTCGTTAATATTTTATTCACACTTTCACACCTTTGAGTTTAATAAAATTTCATGAGGAAAATTTTTTGTTTTGTTCATTCACGTGAGATCAGAGAATTTAGAACTCAAAAATTTTCTCACGCAAATTTTCTCAATTTTGTTAAAAACAATTTTGTCGTATTTTCATTGGTTTATTATTGGAATAAATCAGATTTTTTTTACGTATATAAAAAAAGTGAAGATTTTGGGATTTCAATTTTAAGATTTGTAAGAGAAAATGAAGAGTTTTGTGAAAATTCAGAGAATTTTAAATTCTCCAGAGACAAGAGCCGAGCGTATCGGGAACCGGCTACCGAGCGACTGTCGACAAGCTAGTTGACAAACAAAAACCTGTGTGCTGAGAGAGACGGCGCTCGACTATCCACGTGCGAGTCAACTGTGCCTTCAAACGGCCAATCGTTTTTTCTCTTTTCCCTCTTTTGCTTTTTTCCTTCAGCCTCCGAGTTTTTCCTATATTTTCGAGTTATTTTTTTATTTTTATTTCATCCTTATCCGTTTTCCGTCTTGTATTTTCCTCTCGTATCTCACCCTCGAATTTTTGGAAATCACCATAAGAGTTTTATTTTTCCTAAGATTTTCCACCTCATTCAGTTTCAAATCTTTCCCAACTTGTCCTCATGCTACGTAAATTTTCGCATTCCTTGTTCTTCCTCCAACCTCAACGAGACGAATAAATCATCTTTTTATTATTGTCATTATTGTCGTTACTCTCCTCGCTCCTATTTCAATCCCGTACTCCGAAGCGTTCATGCATAAAACATTCACGTGGTTTCGTATAATTGTGCGTTTGCACAAGTTTTATCGAGTTCGCGGAAGTTTGGAAACTCAGAACTGATACTTTCTGCTTGAAAATAATAGACAACTCGACAATGGATGATGAATAATAATATTGTTATTTCTTTATATATATTCTCCAAATATCTTTGAAAAACTTTATGTTAAGAAAATAAATAATCTTGCATTAAAAATGTATTTTTTTATTATTTTAAAGTAATGTTGCAAGATGATCATATTTTCATTTGAAACGCTGAATATTTTGGAAAAAACAAAAATTAAAAAAAAAATAAAAATCTCTGCTAAAAAGAGAGAAACGTTTGTTTTTTAAATTGAAAAAAAAAAAGATTTTTCTTTCATTTGAACATCGCGTTCAGTAACAATATTCTAAAGAAACATTTTTCAATCGAGTACGATTATTGTTTGTCACAAAAGAAGATTGCTTGTGTCAAAAAAGGATAAAAAAAGGAGATTAGAATTGTTCGCAACGCTCGAAGCTGCTAGATAATCTGTTCGGCAATTGTCACAGATTCGATAAATTGATTTTCAGAGTCCTCGCTTCGAGTTCCGGGTCATGAAAAAGAAACAAAAGAGAAGTATGGGCATCGGGCCACGTGACATTTGTTGAAGGATCGCAGTAGCGAAACTAATTCCTCGATATGTATACAATGTCACGATTATAGTAGAGGGGCCCATAATCGAGGTTACCGGGCTTAATGAGGATTTCCGAAGATGATCATCGAAGGGATAAACGTAAAGTAATTGCGAATTTCAGTAGTTTTGTGAAAAATTCTTTAACATAATTTTTTTTATGCTATTATAAGATTTGTTTAAAAAAATTGATTTTTGAACTTCGAAACTTACCTTGAACGTGGAAGAAACATCGATCCATCGATAAAAACGGAACCTGACAGCAAAATGTACCAACTGTTGGCAAGCTCACCGGTGCTGAAAAATTTGTTTAAATAATTTCAATTTCTTTTCCATGAAATACTTTATTTGATTAAATTCATTATGGTAAATAAAATTTTATTTATTTAAAAAAATACTCCGTCGGTAAGAAGAAAAAATCCCAATCGGTAATTAAAAATTGAGAATTGAAAAGATCCCGTTATTACCGACAGAAGATTTTATAGGGAATTTCATTTATCGACGAAACTTCTAAGACAGCAGATGTCAAATTTCCAAACGCGTTAGCTGGTGCTGTCACCTGTGACGTTTTAGAGAACTAACAGAGAAATTTTCAGCGCGCAGAAAAATGAAATAAAAATGACAGGAACGTGCATATTTTCAATCAGGAATAACTTCCCTAAATTAAAATTCAGCATTCTGTAATATTTTTATATAAAATTAAAAATATTTTTTAGCTACAGAAAATATTTTCACTGAATACTTCACTTATTTGTTACAAAAAAGTTGATTTTGAAATAACTTTGTTTTCTGTTGTTTATTCGATATTTTGAACACCTTTTTGAATAAAAAATTCTACTCACTAGTAAAGCACATGATTTGCATAGTGTCTCTCGTATCTGACAATTTTGCAGAGTCCTCGAAGTACAGAATCGCGACAGGGGCGCAGCGCTTCAAGACCGAGGAGTCCGTAATAGATGATTTGCAGGTCCTGAAACAGCGATCGAACAAAAAAAAGGTTAGCTAAGAATTAATGAAAATAAAATATCTTCAAAAGTCCTAAAATGTCAAGACTCGTTGTATAATCGACATTCGATTCATTCTTTTTATTCTCGATTTGTTTTTTTAACGCTCGTTTTTTGTACAGTGCTCTCATGTTTAAGGTATACATACATATTGTATGGATTTAAATGTACACAGATATGTTTGAAAAGGTCTCAGGATCGTTTGCTGCAGGCTATTCCTCATTTAGTTTTGTGCTCGTCGGGGAGGCTTGCACGCCACTCGGGACGCCGAGTGATAGCACGCGACCTCGCGTGGCACGCACACGAGCGTACACGCGGGCACACCATCAGCGATCGAAAGTCGCGGCTGGTCGAGGAACTCTCGCGGCTCGTAACGAGTTACAAACATCGAGAACGACCTCCAGGTACTCCGCTCCCCGACGAGCGAACCGATCGACGAGCGTATATCAGCTGCGAATTGTCTCTATGCATTCGAAAATTTCCTGATAAAATTTGGAATTTTTGTCGAAACGAAGAATTGACATTTCACATTCGTTCTGAAAATAATTTTTTCGTTTCTAACAAATATCATACCGGAAAATGAAATTCCCTTTCCAATTTATATCGTACCTACGAATTTTCTTGACGTATGTTTTGGAATATTTATTTCTAATCGTATAAATGAAGATGAAAATTTGTCCATTTAATTTTTTTTATCAGAATATATTACTTGAAAAATAATTCACTTTAAAATTTGATTATACGAGTAAAAAAAAATTCTAAATTAAACAAAAATAAATTCTCTCCTGAAAATTTGTTAGCTCATCGACCTCGTTGAATAATTGATTGATTCATCAATAAATTAACGAACAAGCAGAGACATAGAATAATTAAATCATTGCCAGTCCGGTGGCTGTGCACCGGACCATGTAATGAGAAAGAAACAGCAACAGGATCGCGAACTTGAGTGAAATAATTAAACTGACCGTTTCTTCTCCAGTTTATCTTTCCGATGGAATTGGATTGCGAGTTAAAACCGGACGAGGAGATCAAATCTCCCGGGTATCCATAAAAAAATAATTAACAATAAAAACAATAATAATATGAGAATAATTGAATCCACGTGAGACTTCTAGCTTGAAAATAGAGTTCGCGAAACTTTGAGCTCGGGAGTTCGGGCGCGGACCTCCTCTTCGACAATTATTTTTATTAATTGCCGAGTTTCCCCGATCCACATTGTTTCCCGTTGCTCCGCATAATGAAAAGAGACGCGCGTTCCTGGGATTTTCCCGTGTCTTCGTGATATCCTCATCGTCTCTCTTTATCGCATTGTCTCGCGCGATTTTCACGATGTGATTCGAGAAAGTTCGTTGTTATGAAAACAAAGCTGAAACTGGAAACCACCGCGTTCAGCTCTCGGATCTTTACCCTTTTCTCAACACTTCGCTGGCGAGATCGAGACTTCGGGAATAATTACTTTGGGTAAATAATTACCCCGGGAGATAAGCCAATAAAAATTATCCGCATCAAGCAGCCGAGGTAAAATAATAAAACATATACGGAAATAAAAGTATCTAAAATCTCGAAAAGAATAAATTCAAGGAAAGAGAGAATTGAAATTAATTATAAAATAATTTAAAAAATATTGAAATGTGGTATTCCTTTGGAATTTGCGATTTTGACTCGATTTATAGATTTCTCAAGCTCGGCGCCACAACGTCTGCTCCGAATTCCTGAGCATACAAACTATCGAACGATTTTTCCGAACTTTTGCTCCAAACTTTTCGGTATTTTCCCTACATATATTCACGGTTGAAAACAATAGCGCCACAATTCCGACGCATCGATTATTTTGCTTCGCTTTCACGATTTTTCAATAAATATATGAAAAAATGGTGATGAATCGTGTTTAACAAAAAAGGACGGAAAATTTGCATCAAACCAATCGACCTTAATAGATCTGAAATCGAATTTTCGAGATCGAAGAGTTTGCGTACAAATTTTGTCTAATAATTCTAAGCTTTTCGATGTTTTTCTATTTTTTCCAATTATATGGTTGAAAACAAATGTTTCAATAATCAAGTTTGTGTACAAATTTGCTAATAATTCTTCACAACTTTGATTCTAAGCTTTTCGATGTTTTTTCTATTTTTTCCTATTATATGGTTGAAAACAAATGTTTCACTAATATGATACATTAATCGTCTTTAACTTCCTTTTAAAAATTCCAAAATAAAGTACGAGAAAATGGCGAACCACCGAAGAAAAAAGAACGAAAAATTCGCACCGACGACGACCTTGGATCTCAGATCGAATTGTCGGTACCGAAGACTTTGCGGACCGGTAACTCTTCGATCGCTCAATGCAGATATATATACATATGTATGGAAAGGCGCGTAACAAGGACGACGCACGCCATACGGAGCCCAATCGAAATCGGAGACTCGCATGCTCGCTCGGTTAGGAAATGTCCCATGTGCGTACAAACGCGTTTTTTGTCCGGTCAGGCATGAACTCCACGCAACGGACTCTTCCAACGGCGAAAAGCGTCTTTGTCATACATCAACGGGCTTACGACTTGCGTAAGAAATATTTTTTAACGTCCCCATTTTTAAAAATATAATATCAAAAAATTATTTACGAAAGCGTATAAAAAGATTAGAAATTAAACAAAAAATCTACTAGACATTAAATAAGTCATATTCGCCATCACGTGCGACGAAATTTCTTTTTTTTCAATTTTAAAAAACTGCAAATTAGTAAGAATAATAAAATAAAGAAATAATTATAAATTTATACCAATGAGAGTTCGGATAGAGAAAAAAGTTCCTACAGTAAATATGACATGATACATGATATACGAAAAAAATTCAGTTTTATAAAAAAATTGCAAATCAGTAAAGAATAATAAAATAAAGAAAAATTAAATTTATATACGAACGAGAGCTCGTATAGTAAAAAATGTTCCTACAGTAAATCTGACACGTGATATATGAAAGAAATAGAAATAAAAAGAATGTAAAAAAATTATAACGTACGTGTAAATAAGTAAGAGTGTAATAAAATAAAGAAAAAGTAAATTTATATACGAATGTGCGTTCGTGCATCAGAGGTGAGTCTCTCGATGTTAAACTGTTTTTCCGAATGCTTACCACGCGTTTTGTTGTGTATCTCGTAAAGTGCGTATCTTCTTATCATTTTATCTCTATGCGCGAACGCATTCTGTACGCGCGCCCGAACGGTCCGTATCATTCTCACCGAACAGCGAGAATTATAATAGGGTTTACCGACCAGTTTGTGTCGCGCGATATCGCGCCAAGTGACAGTGGGAAACGAGAGCGCGAGTCGTCTCTCCTCCATGGGAGAAAATAAAAACGTAAACGAGCGCGCGTTAAACGTGGAAAAAAATGGAAGAATAGGTATACTCTTCCAGTTCGTACGTATCCAACGTTGCACGCATGAATTTTTTTGTGTACTACTATAAAAGTTATCTGTTGTCACGACGACGTGAGCATACACGTGCACGCGAATGTCAAATAAAAATGATTTCGATGAATGAACTTTATTCAGAAAGATCATTTTTATTCGGTTATTTTTATTATTATCATTTTTTGTAGTGTATGTAAATTCAAATTTTTAAAAAATTTCGTTGGGAAAAAAAATTGAGCGAGCATGAAAAATTTGCATGAATTTTTCGTGCAGAGAACTATGAAAATTACGTGTATTATCACGACGTGACAACGAACACGCGAATGTCAAAAGAATGACTTCAAAATAACTTAACTTTATTATTAAAATTGAATTTCTTTGGTACTTTTTCATTTTATGGCGTAAAATGTCCCATTTTTCGAAAATGCGGTTAAGAAAATAAAATTAAGTAACGTAATTTCGAGGCCGGAAGAGGAAATTAGCATGAGATCTGGGTTAACTGAAATATTGAACATTTCGCTCCCGTTCCCATCGTGCGCATAAAAACGGATTCGCGATAGGAGGAAAAAAAACGAAAGAAAATGTGGATAGTCTCTATGAGATTTCAAGTTCGGCAAATTCGTCGGGCTCGTTTCAGTAACCGCGAACAGCTAATTAGTCTCAGAACTAATGGGCACTCGGAAATTGTTGAGAGCTGGGAGAGAAAAAATACTGGAGGAAAAAAAAAATAGGTTGAATAAATCCCGGTGTGGGAGGACTCGAACGTGTCGAGGTCGCTGCGGCGGTCGCGGCCTTCAGGACCGAAAGCGCAAAACAGAAAAAGGAGAAAAACAAGAACGAAAAAGAATTCGCGGATCCGTGAACGTCGAAAAATCCGACGTAAAGAGAATAAAGGAAAAAGGGAAATAAAAAGAAAGGAAAAGGGGAGCAAAAATACCTTGGAATGAGCGAATAGGTCAAAGGATTTCCAGAATGAAAAGGTGCCGATATACGCTCTGTCTAGCCAAAGAAACTTCGTATACAGTCGAAATTCCTTAAAACCTCTCCACGTAAACTTGGAAGCAAAAAAAATAAGAGTTCGAGAACCATGAAAATATAAAATCTCAATCTCAAAATATGTCCAAAACATAAAGAATTAAAAAGTAAATAAAATTAGATAAATATAAATAAAAATGAGAATCGCAAGAAATTTTTAAGCAATGAAAGCGAATTAATACAATAAATGAAAATAAAAAAAAATTTTAATTTAAGATACGAAAGAAAATAATCTCCCAAATTAAAAAAATAAATTACTACAAACGTCATTGAAAAAATTCTCTATAAAAAAATCCAAGTTGAGATCCAAAAGATTCTTCTCAAAATGGAATGAATCGGAGAACGCGAAAATATTGCGGGCCAACTGTTCTGGTCATGAAATATGAAAAGAGCTATGAAAATATAAGAGGCGGAAAAAAAAACGAAAAAGATTCGCTCACCTGGAGTGTTCTTCTGTCTGGATCACGGCAGAGTGCCCGGACGAAATGCGGTTCCAAATATTCCGTCATAATAGCCTCCAGACTAATTGTTGTTTGTATTATTGGAGTTTGTGGAGAAGACAGATGCGGCGACAGTTCTTCGTGAATCGTGCGTTTTGATTGTTTATTTTCACTCCCGGATCGTACATATCGCGTGTTTTTTTTTTTTTTGAAAAAACTTATTTTTCAAGATTTGAAATTATGATTTCGGTCTTTGGGAATCATCTTTCTTTTTTTTCGCGCAATCGTGAATAACTCTCGATTAGTCAAACTTTGTGTAGAATCTCCGAAATCTTTTGTTGAAAAAATTATCGATCGACCATTATAATTTTCGAAAATTGAAATTTTTCGACGCGACGAGTTTGAAGAAACTCCCGGCGCGTATTTCTCGCACTCGTTAAACTTGCACTTGAACAGACGATGCACTTTCTACAGCAGCACTCGTAGAGTTGTGAGAAGAGCGAGACGGAGACAGCAAAAAGAGAGGGAAGAAACGGCGAGGCTTAGTTACGAGCTTCCCGACAAAAGAAACGCTCGCGCGACTCGAAACGTGCTCGAGAGCTCGCGAATACGGTAAACGATAAAATGAACGAACGGAGAGAGAATTCTCGTCGGAGAAGATACCAGAAATTCGCCTTTCAAACCCTTAAGAGCCATCGATCGACGATTGAAACTCGAGACAGTTCGATCTGAAAAACATAAATAGAAATATTTTTAGCGGATGAAAAAAAAACAATTCTTGAAAAAGATTTATCTTGTTACCTCGGGCAATGTGCGAGGTATATGACAGTGAATACAATAAAAATAAAAGTGAAAATTCATTTTATTCGATAGCGGAATTCTCGCTCGTTTCGTTTTCTGTGTAAATTTAATTTCGGTTACGAAACTATTTTTCGTATAAATCGCATTTTCAGAATGTTATATCATATTCTATAAAAATGTAATAAATCGGAAAGAATTGGATGTCTATATCAAACAATGCAATTGCTGAAGAAAAATTTATTTTTCGCCATGCAATCGCCATTTGTTGACCTCTCGGAGGTTGAAGAATCGCCTATCGAAAGTTTGGATTTCTCGAAGATTGAAAAATGACGAACTGATGTAAGAAGCGTTTAAATCTGTAGTTTGTTTAAATTCATCCATAGAACCAGAGAAAAAAAGCAAAATTGATACATTTTTCTCAGGTAATTATAGTTTGATGAACATGAAATTGGCTCAGGACATTTATGACGTCAAGAGAAGTGCATAAAAGTACGAGCATTGCAATAACGCTTCGAAATCGCTGGTCTCTTGGTTCATTAACCGACCTTGAAACGAGTGACGTCACAGGGGCGATCGGCCAAGCACGTTTTCCACCTAGCAACCTTCAACCTCGACGCCGCGGACAGAACGTCAAGGACGTTCTTGTACCCTTCCAGCAGAATTTCAAACCCCAACCAAATATACACGTATATGCATTATTAACCGGGCAATTCCATTTTCTTTTTCAATCGGGATTATTTTTATCAAATCAAATGGAATCGCAATAAAATTATTCACGAAATATTCGTGAAATTCATTGAAATATTGTAAAATATTAATCGCGTGAAAGTATGATCAACAAAGATTAACTTTTATAAAAATGAAAGTATGTAACAGTGAATAAGTTACATAAAAATGAAAGAACGTGCACAGAAAAAGGAATAATCATTAAACGTAATTTAGAACGTAAATTTGACAAATTATCAAATCTACCAAAACGTATTTATTGAAAGGATTGAAGCTACGAAGACTGGAACGGAAATGAGAGACACGACGTCGATTATACAATCGAACAATGGGCATACAAATTTCTCGGTACAAAAGACACGAAACGTTGGATCGATTGCATAATTGGCCAAACAATTGAAGAATGCTTCGTTCCGTATTATTTACGAGATGCGAAAGGTATTGCGAACATTCGAGATTTATTGGAGCGTCCCTCCGATCTTCGAAAACCTTCGCAGTAGCATGAGAAAAATGCATTAGTTCAAAAAATATTTCAAAGAGAACAAAATTACCACAAATTGTATAAAAAACACTCATACGAGAATATTACAAAAATTTTGACGTACATTTTTTATCCGAAAAAAAAAAAATTTTTTTGATCTTTGTACAAAAATCAAAAAGTTATTAGAATAGAAATTAATTTCACAGTGACATTTTTTCCCATTGTACACAAGTAAGAGAAGAAAAATTGTCGACGATGTATGATCGAGCAGAGGAAGCGATTTCTCGTGTATGATATTATTTTTTTGAATTAACACGATGTATGACGAAGCTTGAAAGTTTCATAGGAATAATGAGAATCGAGTTACTCCGCATTTTCCATTTTTTCTTTTTTTTTCATGACAGCGCACAAACGTCCGGGACTCGTGTGCACTTTTTGCGATGAGCTAAAAAATATACGGGATAACTGTAAAAAATACGCAGATGGGAGTTCCAGCGTGCGTGCAGGCGCATCTGCATCCTGACGAGAGAAAAGAGGGAAAAGGGAAAATGTATGCACGCGAGCAGTGTGTGTATGGGATATAGTCCGAGATTGCCGTTTTCAGAGGTTGGAAAACACGTGCACGCGTCGAGACGAGTATTCAATGATTGCCATCGTATGTCCCGTTCCAACGAGCTCTTTCTCCCTTTCTTCCGCCTTTCTCTCTTAGATTTCGAATAAAAAAAATTCAATCAGAGAGCAAAATTATGTTAGTTCAAAAAAAATCTCTCATTGAAAGGATTAAAAAAAGTAGAAAAAATAAATTTAAAAAAAAACAATTCTGAAAGTACAAAAGAAAAAAATATGTTTCGTGTGGTGTGTTATTCAATTTTCATTTCGTGCCAGAGACAATGAAGTGCAGACGTGATTTAATGAATGTAGAAACAAACATTCTTCCTGAAACGATTGGCAATTATTTAACAATTAGCGCAATCTCGAGTTTGCACAGCGCTGATTGCGCAAGCGTCGAGATAAAAGAGAAAAAAAATGTAAGGAGAGAGAGTGAACGCGAGCGAGAAGTAAAAATAAAATCGTCAGACATTCCGGGAGTCTTATCGAGAATTTTTATGACGGGAATTTCGAGAGAAGTGGCAAGAGAGCGCCGAACTTTACTTCTACAGATTGGATAGTTTAATCGCTGGAATGGCGCAGCTTCCATCTCAGAAAACTATTCTTGCAGTTCCAACACATTATTCGGACTGAACTTGCGAGTGAGACTGCCGAGGGAGGATCCCCGATACGAGTGAATCTCGAGAGACAAGAATGGAACCGCCAGACGCAGTATGGAGAACGATGAGATGCAAACTCGCTTTTCGCGATTTTATCTCCGCGGAACGTAAGATAACATTTGACATGTACGCAACACGTTCAGTCGTTAATAATCGTGCTAACGATAACGGATGTTCTTCGCTTCGGCTCGCGATTGTTCTAAACAGCAGTGTCGGAAACTGACTATTCCTGACCTAGAATCCTCCAAACACATATCTGAATAAAAAAAATTTCTTCTTTCATTCGATTTTCTGGCAAGTCTATTAACTTGAATATTTTACATTTTTTGAGTCTCAGATGAATTGTAATAAATCTTACTATTTCTATCAAAAATAATAGTTAAATTGACTGCATTACTAATGAATAATTCTAATTATTTCTAAACACATGTTTGGATAAAAAACAATTATTTTATTGAACTTTTCGACTAATTTATTAATTACAATTAATCGTTAGTGATAATTAATTAATAATTAATCGTTAATAATAACACCGGCACACAAAAAATCGTGGCGATTAATCAGATTATATCATGCAGATCACTGAATCCTTTAAAATAATTTCTAAATGTAGATCAGTTGGATCCTCTAATTATCGATTTTTTTCCTTTCTCACACATAATGCACTAACATTAAATTTTTTTTAATCGTAACATTCAACGAGAGTCGAAAATTTCTCAATATTTTTCCAAATCTTTCCACACCATAAGTAAAGCGAACACTTTGTGTATGAGGAAACAATCCTTTCAATCTTTTCCGAATAACGTCCCAAGAGAGTTTTCCTGTGACCCATTTCAAATTGAATGAGGTAATAATCTATGCTCGAAGAGAGACTGGGGGACCCCGTCGCATTGTTACAGTGTGTTTCTCTCATTCTGCCTTTTTCTCCTCTTTTTCCCCGATTGTTCAGACGATTTGCTCGTTTCACAAGACTCTTGAAATTCCCCTATCTAATTTTTTCTCTCAGATTTAACGACGTTTTGGAAATGTGGAGAAAAATCGACGGAAGAGCGCATTTTTGTTTTCCCACTTTTTCTCTCAACTTTGCTTCTTTTAAAATGTTTTTCGAGAGCTCATCGGTCGAATAATCGCGCGAACCGGAGAGAACTCCGTTGCATGTTTTCGATAAAAGAGTCACGATGACTCATGATGAGATATTTCTCGAAATCTTGTGGACGTAAGAATGAGGAACCCATTACCAAAGTCACGTTATTATGATTTGCATATGTTCTTGAGAGTTGCGCAAAAAAATGTGAATGTCGTAAATTTGACGTTTTCTTTGTTTCATACTTTCGAAAGAGAATTTAGAGAGAGAGAGAGAGAGAGAAAATTTCAGGACAGGAAATTGATCCAGAAATTCCGATTCCTCCGACATTCTGTGAATTCCTAAAAAATTCCAAATAGTACGTGCGCTCCTCTGGCATCAAAGCGAGAGTTTCCCAGCAAGCATCAAAGTCTGCAAATTAAAGTGAAAAACGAAACATCGCTCGAAAAGAAAAAATCGAGCTACGATATTCTCCAGGAAAAATTCGTAACTCTTTTTTCACAAATGGAGATTACTTGTGTTAAAAATTGAGTTCCGGAAGTTTCTGGAACGCTCCGATGCTAATGTAAAATATATTTTCAAAGCGGAAAAATTGGGGAGGAGGCAGGAAGCGAGGGGAATTCTTGACAATGCTTTATACACGCGCGCCCGGCGAAAAGAAAGGTGAGCAAGGTGGATATATAGCGCTCCGTGAAGGGAAGACGAGCGAAAGATTAGGTTTACGGTGCTTGGTTGTAAGCGAGGCGAGACACGGAGGACAAACGCTCCGAGACTCTTTCTTCCTCCACGAAACATACAAATTCAAAACTTACACAAAGCTCATTTACAATTACGATATAGTGTATACATATTCAGATTTGTGTGCAATGAATTTTTACAAAGAGCAAGAAAATCCGTAAAGCAAATTGTGGATTAAAAATTCATTTCGATGAAACTTCAAATAAAAATAATTCTTTTAATCTAAAATCAGTATTTTCAAATGATCCTTCTTTCCAGAGCAGAAAAACAATACTTTTTTTACCATTAAAAATATAAAAACAACATGCAATAAAATAAATAGCAATGAATTTTATTAAGAAAATCCCTAAAACAAATCGCAGTTTAAAAATTCGATTAAATAAATCTCCATGTAAAAATAATCCAGAGTCTAACCTTATTATTTTAAGATTTATAAAAAGTGCGAAAAAAACAGTGTTTTTACGTTTGAAAAGATAAAAATAGTGTTGTTGAATAAGTCTTTCAGTCGAATATTTGTTCTAGAGGTATAGTTCTTTCTATACAGACTTTGTCCGGAGACCGTTGTCTTGATTTTATTCATGCATATTTATATATCACTGGGTGAATATATTCCGAGTGCAGCGAGAGCGGGCGTTCGCGGCTCAAGTCGCCGGGGCAGCGTTTAAAAGCGTAACTACAGGGCGTCATTATCCGGGAAAACGCGCGCGCGCGTACCTTCAGACAGTATTTCGGACGCAAAAGTTCTGAAAACTCGCCACGACGGAACCGTGAATTCTCGTTTGCCGTACGGCGAATTTTAGACTTTCGAGATCCGCTTAAAAATTCTAATTAACGAACTAATTAAACATTAAAGTGACTAAATATGTTTGAAATACACGGAAAAACATTTTCGTACCTTTCGTTCCATCAACCAAATGACTCGAGTTTAGAAATAAAAAAAATACAGAATATATAATCATTGTCATATACTAATTAAAGTGTCGCGAGTCTGTCGCATGTCGAACCGCAGGAAAAGATATCACACGAAACATGATACACTTTCACGCAATTTTTTCAAGTGAATGTACAAGAAATTAGACAATAAAATTAAATGTAAATAATAATTTTTGTCACATATATGAATATATAATATAATAACAAACGATTTAAAAGTGCAATATTAACAAAAAATTAAAAAATAATAAATTTTCCGACATATTGATATAGCAAATAAAAGTTATCCAGCTCAATGAGGAAGTGAAATTACGTACCTAACTGAAAAATTTAGTATATTGAAATAAAATACATAAGAATGGAAGTAACGAGAAAGATAAAAATGTTCTCATGAAGGCATCGAACTCGAATATAAAATCGATCTCTCTCGATAGGGTTTTTCCGCAGACGAGCGAGTAAATATCTGAACGTGTACACGGGAAGGAATTACCTTCGATTCGCGCTATTATCGCGTGTAACGTAAACGCCCGACCGTTCGAGCGAGACGAACGATAGAACGTGATTTTTTTCTACACCGTCGATCAACCCCTATAGAACGCGCTTTATCGCTGCGGATCTTTCGTCAAACCAGATCGCTCTTACTCGATTACGTAAAGAAGCGATCCCTTTTTCGAGAAATTCAATTATTTCCGTAATCCTTTTTTTCCATCGCACTATAAAAAGGAATTAGAATTAAAATTCATTATTCATGTAATTTGAATCGTTTTCTCTGACATCGATTAAAATAAAATACATACTGGTTTTTGTTATTTTAAAACAATTTTATTTAATTAGTAAATTTTATTACGTTATAAATTTAGAATTTAAACTTAAGCGTTGTAAATTTAGTAAATTTGGAGACTTCACTGAGGTCGAAAAATTCACAGGAAAATAAAAGTTGCAAGAACGAAAGGGATGGCGAAAAATATATAGCGAAGCGAAAAAAAAACTCCGTCAACCTACGCCATCACGGTGCAATATGTACACACGCCTCATCGTACACACTACATCCTCATTAACTTAAACACGAGGAATCGTCCCTCCTCTCTTCTCATTTATCTACGCACCGTTTTTTTCCCTCTCTTTCTCTCTTATTTCTATCTTTTATATAACACTCTATTAATTCGACTTTGCCCATCGCAATAACAGCGGATTCGCAGGGAAACTGCAATTATCAAAAAATTTAGAAAATACGTAAAGTAAGAAAAAGCAATGGATAAAGAAAAAACCAAGAGCACGCGCATACACAATGAAATTGGTTGTGGAAAACGAGGCAGAGAAAAAAATGTGAAGAAATCTAGATAAAGTATGCACATCCGGTCATTTTCTAGATTCTTCTTCTCTTGTCCCCGACGCTCTTATCAAAATCGCTTTTTCAGGTTTTTCTCTCCCGAGTACACGAGAATGTTTTCTTTTTCGAAATTCAGAGTAGAAAGTGATTTTTTTTCACTCGAGAGTAAAGTCGATATCTAAATCGCCCTTTTCACTTTAGAAAAATATTTCTGGTGGTTGTTTTCGTTTCTGATGAGGTTTTGATTCAGTTTGAGAGGAAAACTTCCAGACGGTGAGATATATATACATATACAATATAAAGGACACGGCGACAAGAAATAAATAGGAAATATACGGAGTCTGTCGTTTTTCCTCGAGTTTCTTTTTCTCTATACTTTTGGCATCCTCGAGAGAACTCTTTACAACGCGGTAAAAGTCGTCATTTTCTAAGGGGACTTGCAGGCGACAGGTACTTCGGAGACACGGTAGGCATGTGAACCCACGGCTCTCTTCAGGACCCGCTCATTTCGAACCTTACGCGAGCTCAAAGCGTATATAGATGACGTCGTCTTGAGCAACGAAACACACGATGATGCGTCTTTTCGGATTCTTGCCTCGAGAGAGAACACCGCGACGCTGTCATCATTCTTTGAGGTGCAATTCCACCTCGATTACACCCAACTCCCACGATACAAAACCGTCAAGCGTTATTACATAAACCTGGTTTCGAAAATCGAGTCATGAAAATTAATTTTTATAACAGCTCTCGTATCGCGTTCACGTTATGTATATGAAATTAGTCCATTTTTGTTTTATTTCATATTTATCGTTTTATATATCAATTTTAATTAATAATAATGCGCTTATAATAAAAATACTTCAATTATCAAATAAATAATTTACATAAATTTAAATTTGTTTATATTTTAAAATTTTATCAAATATAAAAAATTATTCGCCATTTTTTACTTTATATTTTGTTTATGTACTTTTTCCTATATTTATCAATTTTGAATATTTGTGAAAAAGTTGAGGCGTGAAAAAAATTGAGTGGAATCGCATGCTCAAAGTTTTTTTGATTTTTGAAGGAAAAAATCTTTCGTCGCGGTTACTCGTATATGAAAATCGCAACTCGGCCGATTGTTTGGTAGTCGAGTCATCGTTCGTCTCTATTATAAGCTCGCATTTATAGACTCTCGCTACTGCGGTATATATGCGAGTCGTTACTCTTTTTGCTCTTTCTCTATTTCATTTTTTTCCACTTTTCGTCCTCGTCTTATCTTCTTTTTCTTTCCTTCTTTATTTCTCCATTTCTCTTTTCTCTTGATCCATCTTTGTCGGAACTCCACCTCGAGAATTGAGACTGCGTATAACCCGGTGATGGGCTGCGTGGGATAGTTCTCATCGTATTATTATCGCCGCTTCGCCTCGTTGTACGCATTCCAGGCTCGTACGTACAGTCACGACGATACGATTCCACATTCACGCATACAAGGATCGCGGAAGATAGTATGGACGCGTTCGTAAGTTGATAATGTTGGGTGGAGTGCTCTGTACTCGGTAGTCCGACATAAACGGTATACAGGACTGTTAACACACTATCCGAAGAGTGTGTCTGATTCCGGTGTAGATCCAAAATTTTTCAACTGCGATATTTTTCGAATTTGCAAGATGAAATCACTGAAAACTCATTCCTAAAAATCCTAAGGATGATTCTATTCAATTTTAGAATGATTTTATGGCACGAATTTGAGAAAATAATTTAATTCCTAAAGTTGAACTTGAATGTGCGGTTCGCGCATCTCATTTCGAATCATTATCGAGCAAGCGCAATAAGTTTTGAGATTTTACCTGGTTTGAAAAATATTAATTCTTGATGGAAAAAAATAATGTCCTTTCCCAATGTTGAGTCGAAATTAAAAGTCTTAAACAATTTTTCTACAATGTTATAAGAGATATATCGACAATTATGCATATCGATTGAAAAAATAGCATAACAAAAATTTCTTCGACAAGTTTGAAGTATCCAATCGCATAGATTAATTTGCATCAAGTCCATCTGATTTTAAATATTCTTAATTGTATTGTAAAACTGATTGTACAAAAATACTAATTACACAAATAAAAGTACAAATAATTCAAAAATGAAATTTCTCTCTTTTATTCTACTTGCAAATTTTTTTATATACATGTGAATCCAATATTTTTAAGTACGATTCGATACTTCACGTCAAAAAGTTGATCTTTATTGGTGAAAACCCGAGAAAGCGAATTTTCAGCCTCGAAGAGTGGACTCGAAAATATCGAGAATCTGCAGACCGCGTAATTGCGAATGATCTATTGCAAATAGAGAAAAAAAAAGAGAGGAGTCGAAAGGAACGAGTCGTTCGTGAAAATATCGGAAGGCGAGGTGGAAGTCGAATACTCGAAGAGAGTAATCGATATCGCGTCTGGAATAATCGAGGCACGGCTACAGCTTCGCGGGAGTTTCTCGTTTCAAAGTGCGCTTTGCGTTTCGTAAACTCGTCCCATATGGAAGTAAACACAGAGAAGACGCAACGGGAAAGTACACGGGAGCTCATGGAAAAAAAACAACAAGAATGGGGGACTTATGCGCCGATCTGCATGTGCATCGCATCTGACACGAGCGAATTTCTCGCCATATGGCGTATGGCTTCTGCGTTCGGGGAAACAACCCTAAAAACCATTTACACACTTTAAACTCTCACTTTTTCTCGCCATTTTTCATTTTTCAATATAAATGTTATATCTACTCAAATATTCAATAAAAATGCACGAATAATTATTTTTTTCCTGACAACTATTATCATTTGATTTTACATTAAATTCGATTAAAAGGATTTCTCAAAAGAAACAACTCTGATAACCATTTGCACACTTTAAACTTGATCTTTCTTGCCAGTTCTTCATCTCATTTCAATAATATTTTCATTCAGATATTCATTAAAGAGTTTGCGAATAATTTTTTCTCTGCATATCATCATACAATTACCATATTTATTATTATCCATTACGGACACTTGAAGTTCATGAATATGGAATTACACTTTTTTCTACAATATAAGAGTCCTGAAAATTTGATTGAACATTTAATTAAAGAAATAAATTCGTAAAAACCATTTCGACACTTCAAACTCGCTTTTTCTCGTCGTCTTTTCATGTCACTTTCATTTAAATATTCAATAAAAATGCGCGAATAACTTTTTTCTCCGATAATTATCATATCATTATGTAATTACCATATTGATTTCACGTATTACAGAAATTTATAATTCATGAATGCGAAATTAGACTTTTATATACATTATTATCTACAGAATAGAAACTCCAAAAATTTTATCAAATTTTTTATTTATTGCCACAAGTTTTTTTTCAATAACCATAGGCGATTTTATTTCTAAACTTTTACGTATATTTGTACGTATCGTTTCTTTAGATTCTGATTTTTCTATATTTATTAGTAGCAAAAAGTGGCTTTAGACCTTTCTACATGTGCGATGGTATATGCGGCATTATATCAGAGACGACTTTTTCTTCGCGAGGTTTTTAAGTCCCTCGTGCGAGTTTTCCGCTGCCCTCGTTTCTCATTAAACTCCAAAACTATACTTCCGCGCCCGTACAATTGTTTCTGTATATTTCCCATTACACGCCTCCGTTCTTCCCTTCTTCCCATTCCTTCGGCCCATAAATCTGGCGCGAGATTACAGAAAGAAAAGACTCGACGATACTCCTATAAACGAATAACAAAAGTAGAACACCGGATTCACGAATTCTATAAATTACTTAAAATTCTCGGCGCCCTGTATAGCTGTTCTTGTTTGTGTTTCTTCATTAGAATAGTAATCTTATTTTCCAAATCCGAGGCTAAACGCGTATATAAACGAAAATTTACGAAATTCGATTTATCATAAATGTGTGAAAAATGTAAATATATTTCCTTGAGCAATAAAAATATGGGAATAAAATTGTTTTAAGGTTAGGTCGAACCATCACGAGTGTGAGAGAGACAAACGCAGAATGGATTTAAGTTTTTTTCTCACAAATTTTTGATATTTAAAAAGAAACAAAAGAGTCAAATTACTCTTTGTTGAAAAAGAAACAACGTGAAAGTTTCTTTTGTCTTCGAAAATTGGATATTTTCACGTTAATAAGAAAAACCGTGTTAATAAGACAAAATATTAATGGCCGAATCAAAATTTTTGTGGCAAAATGAACTTTATGTGGAAGAAAAAAGATAAAAAATAGTTGCAAAATATTAGTAACTAATTTGTTGAATTATACATATATTCATAAAGCTAGAGAACATTATTCACAAAATTAATTAAAAAAACTAAAAAAAAAGCGAATAAAAATTTTTGCGCAAGGGTTTGAAATTTTTAAGGTTCCGCGTGCGGTCGTCAGTATGGAATGAGAGCTCGCTCGATGATATGTGTTTAGAACGACCCTCAATGCACCTGCACCCGGACACACAGCGAGGAGCTGAGACACGATCGAATACACCAGGTGGCCCTCATCCGTTGCCGTATAGAGTTGGCCGACTTACTCGTGGAGTTAATTGCAACGGCAAGTGTAATGCGCCAGACTGTATATCAAAGACGAGGAAAATCGGGGCAAAATGGTCAGCACTACTCGCAATCTTGCGACAAAAAAAATTCAGCGCTTCGATGACATCAAATTATAACACTTTTGTGCTCACTCAATTCCATGTGAACGTTCAATTAATTTTTTTCATACGCGGAGCACTTATTTATTATCAGAAAAAAAGACGAAAATATACCCGTCGTTCTTTTTCAATGGACACTGCATCAAAATGTTCCGTTGAATTAATAAAATTAATAAACATTTTTCTTCGTATATTTTATAATTTCATTGGATCATAATTTACAGATTGATATCGATAAATAGAAGCGAAATTTAGATGATGAATGATAAAAATAGTTTGAAAATATATTTCTCGGGCTATTTTGCCCCGAATATTTCACGAGTAATTGTAGATTTCGGAAAGGGTGGCCCTGGAGAAAGGGAGGGGGAAAGCGCCGTAGGCGTTTCGTTCAAGCGAGAAAGGTAAAGGCGACCGACTTATTTTCTACCCGAGTGGA
This sequence comes from Cremastinae sp. B BG-2022a, assembly GCA_030522605.1. Lineage (NCBI taxonomy): Eukaryota > Metazoa > Arthropoda > Insecta > Hymenoptera > Ichneumonidae > Cremastinae sp. B BG-2022a. Next base: position 44,310 of record JAPYYX010000064.1, read on the forward strand.
CCTCGAGTCGCATTTCTTAATTACTTTTTCACTATTTTCCCTACCCTTCAAGCTTGGAAAGAATTCATTTCAATTTCTCCAAAATATAAAGGGTTTCCGAGTTTAACGTCCGTGATCACAAAAATCAACAAAATAATATAAACAGAAAATAAAAGCATATGATAAATTTAAAAAAATTGTCTTGAATATTGTAATCATTAATAATAAAAATTATTTATAACTAAATAAAAATAATGGAAAATAAAATAAATGTAATAAATATATTTAGTCCTTATTTGTCAATGGATGAAGAAAAACTGAATTAAATTTACGTTTTTAATGAATACGGCAGAAATGAAAGAGAGCTCGACGTAACGAGCAAGAGTTCCATTGATTTTACAGAATTTCTGCTGCAGTGTCTGATGCACTTCTACAAAAACAGAGGAACAATGAAAAAAGAGAGAAAGAGAGAAAATTCTCTTTTTTAAGGGTTGTCGACCGTCGGGGAGGCACGAAATAAAAGCTCTCGTGAATCGTTTTTGTATATACACGAGTAAGTATATATACGTATTTTTCTATACAGCTCGCAATGTTGATGTGTATTGCGTACACAAACTATTTGTCAGTCAGTCAGACGTCGGATTCGAGCTTTAGCCCTCTCTCGCTTTCTCTATTCTCGTGTCTAGTCGCGATCGATTGTCTCGTTCAAAACCTCGAGGTGAGACACGAACGCATCGAAATTTCTCACGGAAAAAATAATAAAGCTTTGAAAGGCAGGAACACTCTTTTGATATGCAGAACATTCCCCATATCGCCAGAAATATTTTTTATATTCATAAATAACTTTCGTTTTTTTAAAACTTTTTATCCTTTTCTGAGTGAACGAATATAGAAGAAAATAGAAAAAATGTTTATGAAAGAAATAAATATATTTTAGAAATAATTCTTTCATTTTGAGTCTTTTTTGCGATAAAACTCATCTATTTCCAAGGAGGGAACATTCTGCTAAAATCGATAAACCGGTTTGATGGCCCAGTAACAAGAAGTTTGGCACTTCCGATTCCTCGTCGTCCTCCTTCGGGGCATCTAATCGAGACAAGCATGTCATTCACGAGCCAAATTTAGCATGTCACGAATGTCATATGCGTATACGAGCTCTTAGAATTCGAAATGGATGAATATTCTTTATAAAGAAATCATCAGTAAAATATTGAATCGGTGATGAAAAATAAACGTCTGAATTAATAAAATTGTCTCAAGACAATAATCAATTGAATAAGAATGACATGAATGCACACGAAATATAAGAAAAAAGAACATCATTCTTAATATTATGAAAAATAATCTCAAAAAAAACATTGAAATAAACATAAGAAAGAAAAAAAATGTATTAAATCGAATAAATTTCAATAATCTATCAAAGACGTTAATAAAAATTCTCTATCGAGAAAAAATTTCATTCACATTCGTATGAAAGGAAGTTTGTACGAAAGTCTGGCCATTGTGTGTGGATTCCAAGGTAATAAAAATCGAATCTTCGATATTCAGTACGTGAAGAAACGTCCTCGTGCTTTGAAGCGTCGTCTACGTGGGAGAAAGTGCAGAGGAACGAGGAGAAACGTGAAAGAACGAGCAAGAAAAGGATGGAGAGAGAGCATGGGCTTTGCTCACCGTGATCACTCGAGAGCGAGGAAGAAGAACGCTCACTAGATTCACGAGAGCTGAGGGAGGCTGCGAAATGAACGAACGCAAAAAAAGTATTAAAAAAAGAGAGAAAGTACCCTTAATGCAAGAATCAGCGCACACAGTCCCGTATATTCCTCAAAGAGAAAAAGGGTTAATAAAATTAGACGAGAATGAGAAAATTAAATTACTATAAACGAGCACCAGATTCGTTAGGGCGTTTGAGTTCTCATGAAAAATAAAAAAAATCTCTCCCTACTTTCGCTTCTCTTTAGCAAGATTTCATTCACTATAGTAAATATTATTTGAAAAATAGATGAGAAATTGGTTAGTTAAGTCGAATAAATTAAATATTTAAATTTTGATTATTAAAATTTACAACAATTTTCCTTATTAATCTCGGACTGACAAAGATATCGGACGAGAAGATTGATCGAAGACTCAGAGATAAAAGTTTCCGAATATAGTTTTACATAAAATTTAACAAAGATTAATGTTTTGAGCGATTCCCGTCGACTCCAAACTCTCGTGTTTAAAATATTTGAAATAATTTATGCATAGATAAAGAATTTTATTTTTCACATCTCTAAATAAAAAATTTATCTGTAAAATTTCAGTGATATTAAATTTAGAGACACCCCATATTTGAATATTTCTGAATTTGTGAAGATATTATAAGTTTAGGAGATGAGAGGAGTCGTCCTCCGTTCCCGGTGTTCGATGTATGCGAGAATCCGGAAATTGGCGTGAAATTGCTCGAAAATTGACGCATTCGGTAATCTCTTTCGTTCGAGGGCTAAAACTGCCTCGTACCCGTTTTTTCTTCCTCGCCCTAGGACCGCTCGGTGGCAACCCGAGTGATTCGATGACGGAAGCGGAAGCGCGTCGATTCCGAGTCGAGCGTGTTATTTAACTTGATGTATCTATCTATAGTTTACGACGAACGCTCATGAGCTCGTATCGGAGAGCACTCTCGCTACGTGATTGAATAAAAGAGATGATGATAGGGAACTTGCGTATACGAGCCAAACGTCGCGTCTGCATATGTCTAAGAAAATGAAATTTCACGATAATTCAATAAAAGGTTTTCCAATTTCCAATTTCCGAAAGGCTGGACCCTTCGGGTGTGTATATTTAAACTTGTAACCCCCACCGAAAAAAATTGAGGGAAAAACATTTTTTATTTTGATTTTTTATGATTAAAGTTGTCTCCTCACTTTTTGATTTCTCATATTTAAACTTTTGTTGTTTTTATGGGCATGAGAACAAATTTAGATCGATATGCACGATTGCTTCTACAATTAACTTGTAATCTTGTATGTTCAATATTCAATTAGATTTCCACACATGGAATGTCATGTATTATAAGTCTTTATTGTCTTATATTGTGACATTTTGGAAAGTTTATTTTCTAAGTTTGACCACCTTTGACATTTTTGATTACAATTACTCTTCTTACTTCATTGAATTATTTATTTTGTGCTCGTCATGAACCCTTCGCTCGAACACCCACATAAGGCATTCTGTACCTTTTCATAATCGTTTCCATATTGTATACGTGGTACTTGTAGAATTTTGACCTTTGAAGATTTATTCCTACGGTCAGAAAAATATATTTTTGGACTAATATCAAATTTGGTCAAGAGTCGAGTCTTCAAGAAATTCACAAAAATTTGCACTTTATATTATGTATATGCAGAATTTCACAATTGATTATGATATCAAAAACTACAAAAATACACCGTGCTAATGAATTTATGCGTTTTCTCAATTTTTAAATTTATATCGAGTCATGGTTACTCGTATATCTTTTTGAATCTTCCATAAATGTTCATTCTAGAAAATAATGGTCGCTGTAAATTTTTCAGTAGATAAAATGTACTTAAAAAATTCTTAATATGAAAAGAGAGAGGGAGAGAGATGGAAACAGAGAATTGTTGAATGCCCTGGTCGTTTTAAATTATGGCTGACTGGTCGCGTGCACGGAATGTAATAGTATGCATGGGGCCCAGGGAGACAGGAAGAGGTCTACGGGGAGCGTGTACGGTGTCAACCGGAAGTCAAGGAGAGCGGAGCCTTCTGGGAGGATTCTCGAAAGTCAGTGGACGGAAGAAATTTCACGAACTCTCATTAAAAGGTGACACCTGCTCAATATACATTATCGCAAGATGCCAGTTAAAAAACCATGTTACTCATCCTTTTAATTAGTGAAATTGAACTTGAATGTGCGCCCTGTGTAAAACAGGAAAATGAATATTCCCAAAATTGATCAATGATTAATTTTCATTATTTAATAGACAACATCGTGCAGTTATTATTAAGACGTAAAACAAACATTGATTAACTGTTTTGTAACTGTTTTTCTTTCTTCCTTTCTTGACTATAACAATCACTGCACAATTAAAGTTTTACTACGAAGCGATTAGCAATTTCCTTATACTCGTGGAGACGAAAAGAGAAGAGAAAAAATGGGTTGATGGGACTTCAGAACAATTTACGTCGACGACATTGTATGCAACGAGACTCTGAATTCTGCAGAATTGCGGCAAAACAAACGCTTCACGAGAAAAAAAAAGATCGAGCGAGCGAGAAAGAAAAAATCGTTGCGGAGAAAAGAGGGTGAAGAGGAAAAAAAGGAGTGAAAGAGAGAAAGAGTTATGGAAATACGGACAAGAAACTCTCTCGACGAGGGGAACAGGTGTTGCGGATATAATTCTCTTAGACTAACGGAAATACCAAGGTGAAATTTTTCTTCAACGTCTTCTCGTTGTGTTTAGTAAAAAACTACAAATAAAATAATTCCAAAAAGCATTTATGAAATTAATTGCATAAAACATAATTTTGTGAAAGAATAATTTAAAAAAAACAGAATTCGCTGAAGATAAACGAATTTAATATCATATTCGAACTAAAAAATAATAAGATTAAATAGGAGAGGAAAAAGATTTTCGACCAAGCGACTTGATTCTTCGTTATTTGAAAAATGAAATTACAAAAATGCTAAAAAATTCAATCTTGCTACAAAAATCTCGGGCACCGTTGAATGTTGGTTTATTTCATTGTAAAAATTATTTAAAGAATCAATCACGCGAACTGTAATTTACTTAATGGATGATTAAAAAAAACAGAATTTACTAGAACTATGTAAATGAATCCAACATCAATCACTCAGAAGTTGATGCATATTGGTTTTTTTTGTTACTATGCATCACTGCGTGTTCTCAAGTATAAATTTCTTCCCGGTGCATTAGAAATTAAATATTCGTATGCATAAAGTTACTTAAATCGCAAGTGAAAATAATTTTAAATAAAAATTTAATCATGAATATTTCACGAGGGAAGAAAAATCGAAGAGATGAGATATGAAAAACGAAAGAATGGCGATGAGGAAAAAAGTCTACAGGAAAAAATGCTCATCGAAGGTGGAAATGGTTTAGTCGGAAGCTCGGAAGGTTCGCGGACATTGCACCATTATCGATCGTCATCCGTCTCGCTCTCACTCGAATGCAGAGAGTCCCTCGAGATCTTTTCGAGAGCGTCGTTGCACGCGTGTGTCGTGGATCGTGCGCCGTGGCAGACATCGGGGCGGCGTTAATACTCAAACGCAGGTATACAAGCGTGTATGTCGAAGGAAAAAAACGAATAAGCGAAAAAGAAAATAAAAACACACCGGTACACAAAAGTATTGTTTCCCGAGGCAGACGCGCGTTTCGTTGATTCTTCGGTTCGTTGCACGCGCGACAAACACCCACGCGCACTTCAGGAAAAAAAAGCGTTAGAGTCCTACGCGATTACGACGATGAATAAGAAAAATTAAAAAAACATTTGCGACGAGAGAAAATGTCCGATTCAAGAAAGTGACTCATCATTCGGATTTAATGAAAAGTAATATTAATCATTCGTTTCTGAAATTTAAATTAAATTGTAACAATGAATAATCATTTTCAGAATAAGGCGAAAAGTTTAGTTTGGTCTGTTCAAAATTTTTTAAATATTTTTGCTGTATACAAATTATACTCATACGTGATTTGGCCTCGCAGTTATTAATTATTATTTTCAATTTCACCGTTATTTTTCGTGTATAATTCATGTGTAATTTAAATGACACTTGCAGTTTACAATTATCTTTTCATAAACAGAATTCTTATAAAACGTTACGAAATAAAATCATCGAATTTCTGGTATATCGAAATCTCATTCGACGAATGTTGTAACTTTTCAAAAATATTCGTTTTTCCAGACGCGGATCAAAAACGTGTTTTATTTCGGTCGAGAATGTCACGCGAGCTCCGCGATGAAGAGGAGAGAGACAGAATGAACGAAAAGGAGTAAAAAGAAGAGAATGGAAGCTGCGTGCCACACGGACGCAAGAGTGGCAATAAAAGGAAAAAAAAGAACAGAAAAAAACTTCGTACGAAAATTGTATACGTTTGGACTGGCTGGAGGAAAGACGCCGGGATTTTTGAGCGTTATGAGAGAACGGGAGACAAGAAACTCATCTCTTTGGACAGCTCGCGCCCGACGCCGTCAATAAAAAAAAATAAAAAAAAATCGCGCTTCTCGAGGTGTGAAGCGAGAAACTGCACGCGTTTATTGTCTCTCAACGTGCATTACGCAAATGAGGATACATTTTTCTCTCTTTACTCTTTTCACTTTTCTCGTTTCTCTTTTTACCCTCTGTCTCCTTATTTCGAAAGACTCTTTTTTGTTTCTTACTTTATTTTTCCTGTCATCATTCCTGTCACCGACATCGCATTCTCTATTTTTCGGCTCTCGTAGATTCTAATCACGACGACCGCTCGTTAAAAAAAAAAATTACATCTGTTCTTCAGATTTTTCGTCCCTCTTGAAATCTTCAAACGATTGTTTTTCGGATCTCAATTTACGAGGATGTTTACGTCAAGACAATGAGATTGCACAAAAGTATTTAAAGTTGCATTTTGGAATAACTTTCGAAAAGGATTACCTTAATGATTTTTTCATTAAGAAACAGGGTGTAAATGAATCGTTTTTAATATATTTTCGTCGAATTATAATTTTCATAGAAATAATATTGATATAAATATTTTTAGTAGCTGGAAATAGCGGAGAAAGTTTTAGACCGCGACGTTTACCGCTGAGAATCGTTTAATTTGAATAATAGATGCCGGGTCACCTCGCTCGATTTTCGACGAGATGCTCTTCTAATTTTGTTCACAGTTTAACCCAATTTTCAGAAAAGAGGAGGAAAACGCTGGCGAGACGTTATCCAGATATCAAGATCCAAAAATATATATACATACATAGACGCGGGTTCGAAGTTTTCTACTTCCAACAATTTTCATCAATTAAATTTTTATCTATTTTGCTCATAATGCTCAGGAAATTGTCATCTGATCTAGTAACGATTAGAGAATCAGATTCAAGATATCTTAATACTGATCTGGAAGAACGAAGTTTTTTAATTTAAAGATGCTGACCATGAATCGACTGTTCTAATAGACTGCATCAGGAACTGCATTTGTACGAGTTTATTATGGATAGATTAGCAATGTGATATATAATTTTCATTAATTTTCATTAATTTTCATTAATTTTTATACATCTTTGTTGACTCGAAACTTGTTGACTTGTTCAAAAAAACTAACAAAATAAATGAAAAACTAATAAAATACGTACTACGTTATATTTTATAATATTTTTCGTATGGATTACTCAGCCGAATAAATAACTTGATAGCAACAAACTTTTTATCTCATACACCAAATAAACTAAGAGATGATCAACGATTCAAGAGGTGCGTACGCAAACTCACCATCATTACGTATATGATCTGTTAAAGTTATCAAAATTTATAATTTTTAACTCTAAAACGATCGAGAAATTAAAATCTTACTCAATGTAAATTTTAGAGGCGATAAAGTTGTAATAGTGCAATAAATTTAAAATTAAGGAATTTCGCTCAGCAGTGAATCCTTTAAAGGTCACGTAGCCATCATCGAATTAATTACTCATCAAAAATCAATGTATCAATGACAGAATTTAGCCGGCGTTTTTAATTCAATTCTTATCATTTTTCAATAAAATTTTACGTGTAAGTTTTTTCTATTTTCCCGTTCAAACATAAATAATTATAAGTAAAAATAATTCACTCCTTAATTGAGAACTTTTCGTATAGAAGATACTTCCAATTTTTTTCGTTTCTTTCCATTTCCCTTACGGCATATGTCAGAATTTGATAAGAAAATGAAGAAAAAAAAGTTTTAATTTTTAGGTACGTCCAATTTTCCAACAGGACTAATATAACGAAAGGATTGGACGCGCGCGCGAGCAGACACTTCGCGAGTGTCGAGTCATCGTCGTTTAACGAGCCCACGTTCCAGATTTGGGATAGATATAACGCAACCGGAAGTGACGGGAAAGCTTTATAATCCACGAGAGCCTCCAGCTTAGATGTGATATAGTGAAAAGCACCGAAAAATCGATCCGGTCTCACATTCAATTATTATTCAAGGGACGAACCTAATATTTTTTACACCCGAGGCATTGGTGCTCTTTCAACCCCAATTTAATGCGATCCTTTCCCTGATACATGAATCTTTTTCAAAAATGTTGCGTACTTTTCCCGGATTTTTCATTATCCTTGAATTATTATTCATTTGCAACGATAGATTTTTTTTAATATTTCGTCCATTTTTCATCGAAGTTTTTATATGAAACTAATACGAACTTTTTCTTTTATAAAATTACAATTATATTGATTGATTATATCTGAAGTATTCCCATTACAAAGGATTATGTTACATTGACCCAGACTGCTTCAAAGATATTTTTTGTTGAATATTCATAAATATCGCTGAAATCGTATTTTCATTATGAATGAAATGGAAAAGAATAATATAGCTGTATTTTTTCGCTTTGCATCCTTTCGTATGGATAATCCAAGGAATCCTCTTTAATGAATCGCTGAAATGCTACATGAAAAAGCTGCCCACCAAACGTAATCGTCCCTCTAAATCCATAACGATTTTGGCTTAGCGTTGATATTAAGTCGGTTAATCAGTAACTCGTCTCGGCTTTTTCATGAATGTAAATATTTAAAAAATTTTAATTACCAGGATTTTTTCAACGATTTTAATCTGAAAAATGATTTTTGTTTTTTCACTATCCTATTTTTTACTATATGCAGTATAAAATGGACATCAAGTCCATGTAGTTAAGTCGAGAAATAAAAATAATACAGAAGCAGCTTTGTGTTTCTTCCATCGGCGAGTGCGTATTGGAATTTTTTTATTTCTCCGATCGAAAGACTTTTTGTGACAGTTCGCGTTTCAAGAGTCGCAAGAAGACTGTAAGTCGCAAGAAGACTGTAAGTCGCAAGAAGACATATTTCACATACTGGATACAAATTAAGACAGAATCATTTTTCCTCCACCCGACACACTGTGTTCTGAAGATGGCTTTCGGAACTCTCGGACAAAATCTTATTTTCTGTTTTTTTTATTTTTTCGCCATCAGGGACCAACCAAATCTAAATTTAATATGGTTTAGGGAGAAAGATCAGAGCAGAAAAAAACCAATTTAGTCGAATCAGCCAAATAATTGGCACGTATTTGATTAATTTTGTAACTTGCAGTTTAATTGCGTTCTTTGTTGTCTTTTTTTCTCTTGGGCCTGAAGGTTCTTGCGTGTCGCATGTAAAAATTATTTTTAAAGATTTATAAATGAAATTTGGCTTATAGCGAGACAAATGTAATATGCGACTTTTGCTGAAATTTGTACAAGATTGACAATCTAGAAGTTAAAATATTTATTTGTGAAAGTCACAACTTTTTTTAATGCCTCATAAAAGCTCATGTTAAAAGGTGTGATTTTGTACAATTAATATTTCGGTTTCTATACGGTGACGCTTTTAGAAATTTTGCAGATTGTCTAATACATAATGTCAAAGAACGTCAACGCCAATTTTCAAAGAATTATCTTTAAAATGATTTTGTTTGATAAAATTTACCTTTACTTTACATATGGTCAGTTGCTGATTTGAGTCACAGGGTCCGCAAGAACATCCTCAATATTAACAATTTTCCTGTTTTTTTTATTCTCTCATTTATAACTCTTTACAAAATGATAATTGACAAATGTACGCTGCAGGCGTATGTGATGGCAGTCAGACTTCTTAGTCGCACAGGACAGGGAAAATTTGGACCGCTGATGTCGTGACCGCATAATTTTTGGCAACATCTCACCCTCATTAGCTTTGACAAAATTAAATCTTTGACTAAGTGAATTAGAATGGACTTCACTCTTTCGGAACAAGCCGAAATCGAATCCAGCTTACCTATCTCAAAATATTAACCCTAATAATCACTCACACCTCTGAAAAGTTACGTAATACTTATACGGGGCCATGTTGACCCCACACGTTTTTCAAACGCTCTGGAATTAACTGTATGTATGTACGATTTCAAGTCCGAAAAATTCCGAGTCCATGTTCAGTACATAGAAAATGAAATGCTTGTAGTTTTAAGATGTAAATTTCATTTTCCGACCTGTGAAAAATTCTGGAAGCTCAGAGCGATCTTATTCAAATCTTACTTTAAAGTTGACGTTTTGGGGTTAATTTGAGCATGTGTGAGTGATTAGAGTTAAATAAAGCAACTTGAAATATAAAATCACTACTAAAAAAATTAAACAAACTATTACATGCAAGAAAATTAATTCAAGATTTATAACAATACATAACAAAACATTTATAACAATAAAAAAATCAAGATAAAATTCAGACGAAAAAATAAATCTTCAAAATACAATAGAGTATATAATAAAATATACACGATAAAAAATAAATCAAATATAAAGTGATAAATTGAATAAGAGATTAATTGTTGATAATTGGTTCGTGGTGTTTGATGATTTTGTATTCAAGAATTCGAGGCATGTGGGAATGAATGGTAGGAAAAATAAAATGGATAGTATCGAGTCAAAGTGCACGCCAGGAGACCTTTTTCTAATGTACGACTCGTGTCTCGGTTAGAGAGAGAGTAAAATCTCCCCTCGGTAGCGAGCGCGCGTCGTCTATCCGCGGGCTCGTTTCGTTGCAACGAGCAGCGCGTTAGCATCCGAAAACTCGATTCTTTCATCCTTCTTTCATTTTATCTCTCTCTCATCTCTCTTTCTCTATCCAACTATCCATCTCTTTTGCTCTCTCTTGCTCACCGGGACTTCTTTCCTCGCGTGAAACAGGTATTTCGGAAGGGACGTGAAGTGGGGCTTGGCGCGACGACGACAAGACTCTTTGCACGCGTGAAGCACCCAGGGACACCAAGGTCACGTTATATCGAGCGAAAAGAAAAATATTAAAAAGAAGTAAATGAAACGTAACGAAACGACTTGGGGATGAAAACTGCAGAAATCGATCCTGCCGATTTCTCGTAAAAAATTCAGAGGGATTAACGAGGCTGCGAGGGACAGAAAGCAAGCAAAAAGAGGTCGTCGTAAAAGTCGTTAAAATTTATAAATTTTAAATGAAAAATAAAAATTAATCTTCATGTAAATTTATATATTAATAAAAACGATTCGCTAAAATCAAAAATTCGGATTAAAAATATTTTTTGTGCAACTTCGACCCTTTTTTTACCAAAAATGCAGTTTATTTGTAAATAATTACGATCGATTGATGCGAGAAATAAAAAAAAACGTGGGATCGAAAATCGAACAACCAATTGCTCCAAAATGCAAAGTGCATTCTTCATATTGTGTAAAAATTTACCATCGAAGAACTCGATACAAAAACCCTAACCTCAAAAATGCTCGCAGCTCAAAATACGTGTGAACAGAGCATATTTTACTCGCATTTTTTATTTCACTTGCACTTAAAAATTCTTTTTATCCACGTATGAAAGAAATAAAAATAATCGAGACGAATTTGCGTGAATCTACGGGTGCGCGATCTCTTGTTCGTTCTCTCGAGGCAGTCAGGTGTCGCAGAAGACGAAACCGTTACAGCCGGCAGGCAAACACGTTACGCTCAGCGGAGGGGGAAAGGGGTAGAGCGAAGAGGTTTTGAGGCTCCGATTCAGCTCACGAAAGCTGACGTGAATATTTTTTGCAAGCTTTCGTTCAACGTCACATAAAATTGACAATATCGAGTAAATTTGTAAATTATATACTGATATGCAAAAAGGAATGATTCGAGCGTTCGAAAGATCGAAACGAACGCCTCGCGAGAGGACTCACGGGAAGCGCGCTCTCTCGGCTGTTTATGTGAAAAACCCTTCGCGCATATTTTTTCATATTTTCGCACATTAGAATCTTTCGTTCTGTACTCACTTGACGCTCGAGGTAGCCAGCACGTCGATAAATCCACAAAATTTGAAATCAACGTCAAGGACACAATGAATGATTGCCAAAAACAATGGTAAACAAACCAAAGCACAACACGAGCACTTAAAAAAACACGCGAGCTCCGAAATATTCTACTCTCGAAATTGTTCGACGCTGAATTCGAATTAAATAAAAATCGACGTTATTACGATATTAAGAGCGTTGCAACGTAACGCGAAACATGTTGAAGTCGTTTTTAAAAACGTGAGTAAGAAAAACACAACGACATCCGTTCAAAACGAAGGCGCGTCACCGACTGAAACAGCAAGCGTTGCCGGGCTAAGCGCCACTGTTTACCCCACCGCCGCGCTGTCCCCCTCTGGCGGACGCCATGTTCGAAACAACTCGGAGAGATCGCATATCGTATTTCGACCACATTTTTTTTTACCCTAATAACTAAGTAAATTTTACGCATTATTGATTTGTTTTAATTAAAAAAATCGGTTTATGAGTAAACTGCAAACGTTATCTCTATCGCATCATTTCGGAGCAATTCTGGTTTTTGGGACAAAGGAAATATTTACATACCAGGATTGTCGGTGTTTGTTATCGAGGAAGTGCTCCGGTTTGGGAAAAAGGAATTATGGATTTCTAGAATAGATAAGATTCACGATTGTAAACTATGCGAAAAAAATTACGTCAAAATATTAATTTGATTATTGTGGAAGAATACAAAAGATTTTCATTTCGATAGATTTTGTACTATAGAAATGCGTTTTATTTTTACAATTTCATAAATTTCAATTATTGAGACGTACGTTTTTGGGTATCATCTCCATTCTCGGTGCTTTCTTCATTTCGTAATTCGTAAATCTGTCGGAAAAAATAACAGATTTGATCGGTTAACATTTAAACTCCGAAATTCTACGTTTTCATATTGGAATTATAAAATTATGATTTCTGCTTTACCTGTATGTAAGCTTCTGTGAGCGTTATCATTTGCGGTAGAATTTGCGTTACATGCAAATCTTGCAGTTCATACCACTGGCCAGTCGCTCTGTGTAGAATGTGTACTCTGTAAGTTCCCTGGCCCGGTTCACCGTCGTGTACGATATTGGCAACGAGATCGTACGTCGTGTACGGATGCGCGGCTTTTACTTCGGGCGTCAGAATATCTCCAAAATCAACGTTTCTAAGAAAATATAAGAATATTGCAAATTATATTTAATAAAAAGCACAAATTTCTTTTTGAATACTCACTTGATGGGAAAATTGACGATGGTTGGATTTTTCTCAACAAAGAATGTGTTTTTCGTGAATCTCTGTAAAAATAAATTTTCATTGATTCCAAAAAATTGTAATACTATTGATTGAAAAAATATCAATTACCTTTATGTAAAGTATTAAATACGGCGGTAGTTCAGTTATTTCGAATCTTTTCATAAAATTCTCTTTGTACGTTTTGTATTCTTTCTCCGCAACTGCGTTGAATTTATTCAGAAGCGTGTACAAGTTGACCTGAAGCAGCGCATTAAAACATACGATTTAAATAGAAGAGTAACATTTTATGAGAATAGAATTAAGAAAAAATATTTGACCTGTGGGATGATATTCTCAGTGAATTGATCTTTGAAGAGTGGAGGAGGCGGAAGGTCGCACGTTAAATAAAGAAAAGGACTCTCGGTGACCGTTTCGCCGTATTCGACAGTATTGAGCAGTTCACTCCTTTGACTCTCTTCAAGTTCGAGGGGAGGAATTTTCCGCGTGTATATCCTCATGTGTCCCAAAAAGGTTTTATAAATAATACTCGAGTCTTTCTTCTTGCTGCCGTTCAGTGCTAAATGCAGAGCGTTGAGAAACCAAGAAAGGAAGTCGACAGGATCGCCTGAAAATAACCAACGTCGTATTAATTCGAATCGATTTTGTCGATGTTCCCGGCTAGCCACAAATTACCTTGCTCCGTAAATTGAAATCTCTTTTTACTCCACAATACGACAGCCTGCAACATTTCGTGAGGACTGACGTGAGCTTTGAAGTTTCGCGGATTCCATAATTTACGCATAAGCTCACCAAATCTTTGTACTAACAAGTAAGAAGAATCTCCTGGTGGTCTTTTTACTTGATTATAATTCGATTCTCTAAGAAAGAAGTCGCGTAGCGGAGTCACGTGTGAGAGAGCCTTGGAATAAATTGAATTGTTGTAAAGCATACTATTCTGTTCATAAAGTCTCAAAATTAAATAGAAAATTCAACCAAATTTAATAAAAGTTTTAGGAAATTTAATTTACCTGTAAAATAACATTGCAGTAATCATTTGCTTTTATATTGTTCATTCCAACAATACCAGGAGAATACATAGAACCATCTATGGCTCTCGACTGTTTGGCAATTTTGTCGAGTTGAGCTATTTGCATTTTACTGAACGTTGGATTCAGTACATATTTTATGTCATCCAATGATGAATCTAAACAGAGAAAAGAAATGTTCACAATCAATTAAAATTATAATAGAATTAAATAGCTAGCTTCAGTTGCAATTATTATTTCATACCCAAATCAGATATAAGAATATAATACCGCTTACCTCGTATTTCATAATTGTCAGGCAAACAGTAAAACTTTAGAGTATGAAGATTCAAAAAAACATGATGACTTTCTGCAACGCTGTGCGTGTAAGCGTGGGTGTTGGTACCTCTTCCTTGAAAATACTTTCCGCATACCAAACAGGCATAAACATTGATCCTCGACAAAGAAACTGAGCACAGTTTCTCAAAATCAAAATCTAAGAACTGACGATTAATCGTGTCAAGATAAGGACACAGACGTGGCGCGTTCGATTTAAAATTAACTCCGTTTTCTGTGGAATAAATATTATGAATGTTTACTTTTCCTTTTGAGGTTAGGATTGATATTACAATAAAAAGGATTTTTTCAACTGTGGAGATTTGAATAAAACATCATTTATATTTATTTAAAAAAGAATAGTTTGACTTACTCGTTTCTTCATCTTCGGAATCACTCCGATCAGACAGTTTTCTTTTTAAACTATTATTGTTCGTTTTCGATTCCATGTTTACTGGTGAAACCGGTAGAGGTCTGAAGTTGCCCGGAAATCCACAAAAAACGTGAACTTTTCTGAGTTTATACAGAGTTTTTCTTTTATCGAAAAGAACAATATTTATGAAAAACTTTCAAACAATAAATTGTTTCTAATTTTTATAACGAAATTAAGATTTGAAACTAGAAAAACATCGAATGATAAAAATGTCAATTTAAATTCTCATAAATTACCTTCATAAATTGTAGCATTTTATCCAACTCGGACGTTTAAAATTTTGATTTATTCGACCAAAGGCTATTCCATGAAAAAATTTTCACATAAAAGTAACAAAATTTATTATTTCATGTATTTATAAAAATCAATAAAAACTTTTCGAGAACGTAATCGTGACAAGTTTCCGTAACTTTCGTAACTGAATAACTTCATTCGACACTTGCATCCAGTCTTCTGTCTCTCTCGCTCTCTCTCTCTCTCTTTTTCTCTAGGTAGTGGGGGGTTAAAAAATTTCTATACAGAACGATAGTATTCCGCGATCCGGGAAGATTGCATTATTTTGTGTAAAAGTATTTTTTCGCAAGAATATTTCGCTGACCGGCGAATATCTGAACAAAATAGCCAAATCAAATTTTCTTCTTGCTCCTGTGGATGCTTGAACAATGGCCGGTACTGGAAATTCGTGTCCCGGCTCGATTTTGAGTAAACTCGGTCTGCAACCGGTCACCAAATGTAGTCTCGTCAAATTTTACATCCCAGCGATCGGGGTCGGATCTTACACTGCTCTTTCAGTCAATGTCATGAATCCCAGCCTCATCATCAGGTTATAACGAAAAGAAAATTAATTTTATGAATGTTAAGATAAAAAAACGTTGATCCCTATTCCACGAGGTCATCCTCTGGTGTAATTTTTCCACGTATTACGTAATGACTCCATTCGATATAAACATGAATAATTTAAAAATATAGATCATCCGCAAACTTTTGCTAATGGAATTTCCAAATGTTAAATTTATATTTTGTAAATTAAAATAAAACATCGTATATTTCCATGTACAAACTGTAATTTATCACAGTTTCTGGATGAAAATACAAATTTATGAGATCTTGAAAATGAAAATTTATGAATTTTTAATTCTTTTCAGGATATTTCCAAAACAAGATATCACAAATTTCTTACTTGGCAGTGCGCTCGTTGGAACCGCATCTTACATTTATACAAGGGAACATCTCAAAAGTGCTCAGACCTGTATGCGAGCAACATATAGGTAAAAAAACTGCAATAATTTTTGGAAATAAGAAGCAATAAATTACGAAATAAGTTCATTGAGTAAAAAATATATTTTCAGTGCAACTGGTGCAGTACTTTTGAGCTTTGGTTCAGTCCTAGCCTGGGCAGTGATGCGTTCCATCGTCCCGCCTAACCCAACTCTGTGTACAATAGCGGGCATCGGCTCAGGCCTGGCGCTCATAAAAGTTGGTTCCAGCTATCTGGACTTTGTTGATCAGCAAATTGTAAAGAAGTAGACCCAATACGTATAAAGTGATCTTTATTTTGACAAATTAGAATTGTAACACAATCGAGTTATCGCCAAATTACACGGTGACCTGTTTTTTAACCAGTTAATAAGATTGTGCCTTCTGTTACATTTTTTTACCTCAAGCTCTAATATTTTTCTACAAACCATTCAATGCTCGATCGTTCTCTTAGTCAGTTTTCGCCTTCGAATATCCTGTTTTTGTAGAGAAAATAAGAAAATTGGGATAAAGGTTTGGAGCAATCGTGTGTAAACATTTTCTTATCACTTTTATTTCTAGATGTTTAAATCACAAACAGGCCAACTTGCATTAAAAACATATATACAACGCATTTTCACTGTATTTTCATCAATTTACCACAATTAAAAGAATAACTAATAATAATAAATAATGAAAGCTTGAATGAATAGGTCACGACTCTTGGGAGACAACCTGACTGCTTGGAATAAGATCAAAACTTTTAATCAAAGTTCATTGAATCGTTCAAATGCAAATAATGATACGTGGGTAATTAAAAAAATAATTATCGTTTCTAGAAGACGATTATTATGAAATTCTCAATAGTACTTTGATACAAAATAGTTCACAATTAAATTACACATTATTCAATTCATTCCTCAAACTCCGCTTTTTTCATTCAATTTTTGTTTTTCACTGTCGAAATAATTGGCCTGCGGAGTTTCAGTCTCATATTTACAAGGCATACGCGCTACAATTTAAACGCATCACACTTCTCGTGCTCGTGTCAAGTCAACGATAACATCAAGTTTTATTTTTTAATATTTAAAATTGTTATATATATCAATATTTGAGTATGGATTTTTCTTAATTAATAAAATATTTTTGAAAATTTATTGCTCCGAGTTTGTTTCATTTTTAAATTGACACGAGACGAATGACAAATGTTCACATACACACACGCGATTTTCTCACTTAAATAATTAAATTTAATAATGTACTTTGTTTATCTAAATTTTTTTTGTTATCCTAATAATTGCAGTTTCCTTCGCGAAACGTGAATCATCGAGATGCACGATCACAGATCCATGTGAGCAATACTTTTATTTTTTCCCCAGAAAACGGGTCAGAAATTGAAAATTCATGTAGAATTGAAATCAAAAAGATTTGCTTTCTGCTCAATGGATATTTCCGGAGAACATCCTAAAAAATATTTTCTTTTCAACGCTCTAAGTCTTAAGCTTTATAAAAATATCATCAATTATCTTATTTATATTTCTTCTTTTCACTTCTCAAATTCTTTTACGATTCTGACGTTTTCTCGTTTCTGTCAATCGATCGTGGGAGATTCACGATTCAACGATTCGCTAAAACTAGTCAACTCGATAAAAAAAATTTCGAGCGGATGACATCTGAGTCAATAAAAATACGAAAATAAAAATCTCCGACGTTCCTTCTTATTTTTCTGCCCTATTGAGTCATCGGACATCTCTGATCCGGCCTGACGACTCGCGGTAATCGTTCTTTTATTCTAATTACTCAAAAAAAAAAAAAATTCTTTTCATTCTTTAAGTTTGAAAAAATAAAATTTGAAACGAACGTTTTCTCGCTATTTCGGTGGTCTCAAAAATGATTCTACAAGAACGAAAATAGTTTCTCAATCTCTGGAACGGTGTTTTTAGGATTTACCTTTTTTGAGATAGTTATTTTGTTTTTGAATTGAAAAATTGGTTTTACTATGTTCTTTGGGTCGAGGCGTCGGAAATGTTTCTCAGGTAGGGTTTCGAGGTCGTGGTCGAGGCTATGACGTTCGTCAATGCCTCAGCGACCGAATCCGTTAATTGTGAGATGGTCATGTTTATCGGGCCGGCTTTCACACTCGAATCGAAATGATCGTGCCCATCCGCATCGTGGTCGTGTTCCAATCCCTCTGGGTGATCGTGTTCCTCACCGTGAGAGTGACCGTGGCCGTGGCCGTGCCCATGGGAATGCGAGTGCGAGTGAGCAGCTAAAATTCATAATAAACATTATTTTATTACTCGATATTAATATTTATATTTTCAATATTAATAACTTTTTATTATTTATTTTTTAATTCTTCATTTTCTATCTAATTTCAATCTTAACATGACGTTTCAGTCTCGTCATCGAAGAAAATTCTAAAACACATTTGTCTCTGGAAATATCCAATTCCGAAGAAAAATGGACTCACGTTCTTCTCTCGTCAATAGTAATTTGATTCTCGTTTTTTTTTAATTAAAAATTTCTGAGAAAAAGTGGATATTTTTTGCATTGGTCTTTCTAACGCCCCTGTGGATCAAATTTCACCTGAAGTTCATAATTCGTGATGTATGTAAAAAAAGTGATTAGTTTTTCAAACATTTTATCATTTTTATTTTCAATTGAAATTATCGTAAAAGATTATTTTAATACTCGATCGAAAAATCATTCGTACTTTCTTTCCCGATTTTCCGAAGCGCTACCGATTAGGAAGGAAAACCGGAAACGAAGAAGCGAAGCTCAAGTTTCCCCGGTGTTCGTTTCGTTTTTTCCGCGAAATCGCGAGAACGGCGCTAGATCTTTCCTGATATCCTTAATTACACCTAGACGAGCTACCGGAATAAAAAACGCGATAATGCGAGGGAGAAAAAAAGAAGAAACGTCAAGATCGAGGAGAGATGATCGCGTGAAAGCCAACGACGAAAGTCGGTCGATCAACGTGACGGTCCATCGACCTCGTGTGTCTTCTCGTCTCCGTCCCCATGCACATGACGCATGAAACTTTTTTATTCGCCCCCTATTGAGCCATTTTGTCGGTGGCCATTCAATAAAATCCTTGCGAAATTTACGTCAATACGAAAAATCATCGAAACGCAATTTTTACGAAAAATAAAGAAAAATATTGGAATTTTAGATACTTTGTTAATAATAATAAGAACAGACGATTTTGTCATTCAAACGTGAGATCAGTGTTAATGGAAGTCAGGAAATTATCGTAGCTTGTTAATGGATATTCCAGTAAAAAAAAAGAAAGAAAATTCTTCGCGGGCGTTGCGTAATTGTTTGGCAATATTCCGTAACGCGGGTGAACGTTTTCTTCCCGGCAACCAGTTTTTAAACTTGCTCAGACTCCAAACAATATTTTCATGTTTATAAATATAACAGGATAAATTATCAAAATTTCGTGACATTTATTTGTGATGTTCCATCGAAGCTATAGTAGGTATATGACAGGTAAAAATGAAACTTCATTTTTGAGGTTTATTAATTTGTTTTTGGGATCTTAAAAAATGTAGAGAAATCGTTTAGTCAGATTTTTGCATAATAAAACTGTATTATGCAAATTCGTTAGAGAGACGAAATAAAATGCATCGTAAATTCATTGGACGAGTCGATGACAGTCGGAGGAATAAAGTGTAATACGATTCGTGGGAGAAAGATGAGAAGGCACGCGATTTTTGCGCGCCCGTGACTCCTCACCCAGTCACCGTGACCCCGGGATTAATGGAAAAGCGTGCACTCTTCTGACTTAAATATTCTCGACTAATCGATTTCCCAGTCAGCCTCTTTTTGCCCCGAAAACCTGACGAACTTTGAATATATGCGGCCTCTCACCGCGCGATGTGCTATAAAACGTCAGTAGCTCCGCGGGCACGTGTTTCAACTTTACGTAATTTGTAGAAAGAAAATGGGGTAATGGAAATTCGCAGAAAAAGAGAGAAAACTTGATCTGGACGGAAAAAAAAAACAAATTTTAACTAATTGATTCATTTTTGTAACATTGTGAGGTAATCGAGTGATTCTTTTTCAATTTTTTTTTTAATAGGAAGAAGGTGATTAGAATATAGTGCTGGAGAGAATTATAGGCGTATGATCAAAATTAGGTAAAAGTTTCATGAAAAAATATTTAAAAATGGTGAAGCTGGAGCCATTTTCGCGCGACATGGAAATTTGAATTTGAAAAAAAATTCTTCATTCTCTCTTCTGATAGTTTTTAAAATACGCGATAAATTTTTAAAATATTTTTTGTGCGATTGACGACTGTATAAAATACGTTGAACTTTTGACAAACGAAGCAATCATTTGAAAAAAAAACTGTCAACGAAAATATTCTTTTCAAATTTTGAACAAAAAGAATAAAAATCTATTTATGTTAAATTTTAATCTAACGATGTTTAAATGAACCCGCGATCGGTTTAAAATAAAAAATATTATTTTATAAATTTTTTGCAAGTTTTGATGTGCTCGTACTTCAAATATCAGAGGAGAGAAATATAATTCGAAGAAGAGCAAGGACGTACCGCGGAGCAGGTTTGCACCAGCAGTACGCGATAAAAGCCATATGTAAATGCAGGCGCCAGGTCAGAGCTTTCAAAGCCGATCTATGCCTCATTCGAAGAGCCTAAAATTAAATATCCATGCCCTATGCAGAGTACACGTTTTTATCCTGAAATTTACTTCAACCAATTCGCAGGGGGGCTAAACTTTAGCTCGATCTCGTGAGGCTTTTGATTCTCCGGTGAGGCCTTGGAATTATTTTGTTCGAGGATCAAAGAAAACTACGATATGCAGTCACGTGATAACCTGATAAACGATTTCGTAATTACTTGGCACGAGTCCGTTGAGCCCGAGTTTGTATCTAATTGTACCTGGAGCACCTTGCCAATTTCACACTCTCGCTAAATTTCGTAATAAAAAACGCGAGATAAAAAAAGAATTCAAAACATTTTGTTCGCAATACTTTTGATTAAAAAGTTCAAAACTCATAATAAATTTTTCATTTTATTTCTCCAGGATGACGACTAGTAAAATTGTCTGTGCCCAATTGTGCCTGAATCAGCTAATTTCACGATCTCACCGAAATTCGTGAGATTTAACAATTTGTAGGAATTTTTCATATTTTATAATATATTTCTGCAAGAATTGTTTTTGTAAGAAAAATTTCCATACAATTTGTTTTTGCAAAACTTTTTAAATATACTTCAGAACTTATTTGATAAATTTGTTTATTTAATTTCTTCATGACTTATAGTATGTAAGACGATAAAAAATGACGTG
This sequence comes from Cremastinae sp. B BG-2022a, assembly GCA_030522605.1. Taxonomy (NCBI): domain Eukaryota; kingdom Metazoa; phylum Arthropoda; class Insecta; order Hymenoptera; family Ichneumonidae; species Cremastinae sp. B BG-2022a. Next base: position 65,883 of record JAPYYX010000064.1, read on the forward strand.
TAAGGATGAATAAAAATGAGGAAATGTCAAGCTTGAGGATTTTCTAAGAACTCGATCCAAAACTCACTGGCCAATTGTAGCCCGAGCATGAGCATGAATCCAACGAGAATGGCGAGAAGTTGAAGCAATCCGCTCTTGTCGTTGGCTCGTTCCCGAGCGAGTACCTCGAAGAAGACGACGTAGAGGAGAGTCCCGGCAGCCATGCCCTGTAAAATGGTCGGAGTGGGTCCAAGATTCTCGCTGTCATTTTTAAAATGTCCGAGAGCGAGTCCGACACCGATACCGATCGGCGTGACGAGGGAGAAAATGGACAAATATCCGAGAACAGTTCTCGTCGATGCTCCCGCGACGTAGAGCTCCATCCCGACGCAGAAAGCGATTACGAGCTTGTGCGTCGCGATCGCAGCGGCGAGGTAGAGTACGGACGATATCGATGGCTCGAGACCGACCGCGAGGCCCTCGAAAATCGCGTGAAAAGAGAGCGCAACGACGGCGAGCAATCCGCGAACGGAAGTGTCCGCTTTTGAGTCCTTCGGCATCGTCGGGTTGATCTTCTTGCTCGGGAGAGTTCTCTCGACCTGCTCGGCGGACTCGACGGAATTGTTCGACCGGACGAAGAGCGCCGGAAGGACTTCGCTCGTCTTTCTGTCGATCTCCTGAACGATCGTCGAGTCCGGAGTCGATTTTGCTTTGTCCTGCTCCAATTCCTCCTTGTCCTCGTCGCTGTACTTGAATCTTCCGACCTTCCAGGAATTTTTCCCGCTTCCTGGTGCCGTCACCGTGGAAATCGTCGTCGTCGTCGAGATCGACGTCGAAGATTGCTTGTTGCATCTTCGAACGGAAACCGTTCTGTACAGGAGATCCTCCGACGTTTCTGGCTTGCTCGTCAAACTCGCGTGCACTGTCTCCTCGACGAGATAGACGAGGAAGAACCCAATGCAGAAGAGCAATTCTGCCATACTCAACGTTCCCAGGCTCATCAGCTGTCCATTCGACTGATGACGCTCCACGCTCTGGCGGACTTCCGGTGCCAGATGTAGAAACGTCGTGAACAGGAGCACTCCGCCTCCGAAACACAGCAACAACGACGTCAACAGTCCCTGAATTCCATCGAAGATCAATCCAATATTTCATTATTCTATTTTTTCTCATACGCCTCATTTTTTATTATTTTTACAAAATTTCGACAATCGTATTTTAGTCGTTATTTCCTCTTTGTATATTTTTTTTTTTTTTTAAATGAGAGTCGATAAATAAAAATGTGTTTTTTAATCATTATTGGAAAATCACAATCGGATTTAAATTATCTTTATACTTTCTTTTTCATCTTTTTATTATTTTGAAAAATGTAATTTTTAACCGATATTAAAAAATCATCTTTAATTATATTTATATTTTTCGTAATGTTATTATTAATTTTCACAATGAAAAATTAATTAATAATCAAGAACATTGAAAGACGTCACGTCCGAGAGATTGAAAAATTGGGACAAAAAATGTCGTGTGTCGAGTTTCAACGAGATGAAAAAAATAAAAGCAAAAGCTCTCGAAAATGCTTGAATGAAGTTTACTCGATAAATGCATAGTGGAAGTGCTTCGAACAATTGTATTCGTTGTAACGGGACAGTGTTACAATTCGCGTGTGGGCGTAATAAGAACGAGCGTAGACGGAGAGCCCCCTCTTTGCCACTTGTCATTCTTAATCTCATCCGATGAGACAACTCTTGGGTGTCGAGGTCACTTTACTCACGAAAATAAAAGGCACAATAAAATCATCTCATTAATAATAAATCATGTTTAAAAAGATGAAGAAGAAACGACGAGTTGAATACAAATCTGATTGAAATTATTTTAATAAACGATTGCGTCAAAAATTCTCGTAGAAAAATGACCGTGAGCGAATGAATCGTTTGAAAATTTGTTGGTGGAAAAATTTTTGATACGGAGCGATGCAATTTTTAAAGAGATAAAGATGAACTAACGCTCCGACATAAATTACGATTGACGAAAGTGGAAAATTTTTAATGCAAAAACGTACTTGCGACGAGTCGATGCTCGCTGACGCGTTCGTCGAGGCGCTCGAATTGCTGCTCGATATCGCTCGACACTTATCGCGATTCCGGAACTTGCAGCGTCCAACGACCAGCGGTAACATACCCAGGACCAGAGAGCCCAATCCCAGTATGCACATCGCTCCGATTTTAGCGAGCACGAGGGTCGCGTTCGCCGAGGACGAAAATTCAGCATTCTCCATTTTTCGTCTCTTTTATCACACTTTTCAATATTGTCGCATTGATTTGTTTAACTATATTCTTATTTCTTGATTATATTTTACGATCACCAAAGGTCTCTTTTGTCAAAATCTGTCCTCGAGTATTATCCGATTTTAGTTGAGTTTTTCCTTTTAGGATGTTCGTCTTCACTGAAGTTTCGATCGATTCTGATGATTCGTTTTCCCTTTTTCCCTCAGACTCTGTTATCCGCTCGAAGGAGAAATCCGTATCGTGAACTATCGATAAGAAAGCGTTGAGCCAAGATCGCCTCGACTTTGACTTTTAGTCCGAAGGGATCTTGAGCGAGGTCATCGTACTCGAGATTTCCTCTCGATTATTTCAAAAACTCGCACGAAACGAGATGTTTGTGTTTGCCGAAAGTATTTTACCTCGGAAAAGAGAGAGAGGATCGTTATCGAGCCGATAACGATTCGAGGACCATTAAATGTTTTTCTCGTTCCTTTCAATCGTTTGACGTATCCGAAGTGACCGCGAACTCGTCGTCATCGTAAATAGAGCGAGAGAGGAGAGACGGAAAATCGCTCGGAGCTCGCCATTACATATACGATTATCCATGAATATTGTTTGGGTTGCAGTCCGTGAATTTCATTGCGCGCGATAAGTCGAAGAGGAGCTCTCGCAGCTCGCGGAGTACTTTAGCTCAATTTCCACGTCGCTGCGGTGTGTGCATGCGAATAAAACGAGCGCGCGAGCGAAACACGAGGAGAAATACGCAGTTCGAGATCCCCCCGTGTCTTACGCTGCCATCTGGTCCCTCCTACTTCCGGAATACAATTAAAATGCACTCTGATATCGCGTACGGCGAGCGGCGCATCGCCCTGGAAAAAAAAAAATCCTACCGAGCCACGGGAGACTTTATTTTCACTCGATTTTCACCGAAATCCAAACGTTTTCCGAAGCTTAGATATATAGATGATACGCGTTTTACAACGTGACTAAATTTTGTTACACCGCCCAAGAGGTATTGGACGAAATTAACCTTCACCACTCTTATCTCGATTTACCACACAGCACTCACGAAAACAGTATTTTTTCCGAAATTATGACTCCGGAGGCGATTATCGTGCATTCTTCCTCGTTCCGGAGATAAAAATCACTTTTGAGTTTTCCGCTTTGTTCGAGTTATTTCACTGTTAACGAGATAACGACGCGAGAGGGTTTTCAGTGCGTCGTCCTTGCGAAAAAAATGGAAAAAAAATGAATTGACAAAGATTTTCACGAACAATATGTTTGAAAATCGCGAGAATATATTTCGGAGACGCTGTGAATGTGATCCACGTGATTAATCTAAAGACGTCTGGAGATGAAAATCGCGAGATTACAAAATGAGAAAATGAGCTTAAATTCGTTAAGAGTTAAACGAGATGATTCTCGTTTAAGAAGAAACGGAAATTTAGAGGAATATGTGGCGGCACGTGATAGCGAATCGCGTATGCACGAGTTGGCCTGTGTCAGGGAACTTTTAACGAAACGATGACTGGGAGACGATACGGCAGCCGCGGAACACGTTCTCTCCGCATACCTTTTTCCTCTCTTCCGTGACCGACATCTTTTTCTCTCTACGGAACAGACGACGCGAGAGGTATTCAGGTGACAAAAAATAAAAATTAATCGTCAATAAACGATAAATGAAAAAAAAATTTGCATTAAAAAATGAACAAATTTTTTTTAATCGTTCGGTTTTTTAATTTTCAAAAATATACGATTCAAAATGCACGAGGATTTTAGATTCGCTATTATTAAAAATAAAATTTGTAGAAGCGAAAAATGCGTATGTGCGTCAAAAAATGAAAAAAATGTTAATAATTTTTTTTTGGCTTTTATATTTTCTAAAAATAAGATGAAAATATAATAATAATATTCGCTATGATTGGGAGTGGAATTTAAAATAGAAGCAAAAAAACGCACTCGTGCGTCAGAAAATGAACGATTTTATTTTATAAGTTGAATTTTTTTATTTCGCAAAGGTATGAGAGATAAATATATGCGAGGATTCTGGATCCGCTACCGCTGAAAGTATTCTTGCGAGTCACGGGCTACGAATTTTTTTAGTCTTTCCCGACGACGCGTCGAGAGGAGGGGCACGATCTCGCATTCATCAACCGCGAATGTAACGGCGCGGTGTTTTGATCGATCGAACTTGGAATTCCGTATACAAAGTGGGAGCTCCGATTCAACGAGGTTTTTAAACAGTTCTACCTTAAACACGTGTCCGTTCTTTTTTCTATTGAGATTTAAAACGAGATTATAAGATTCGATAGCGGGCGTTATTTTTTCTTCGATTCACTGTTTTTTTTATTTTTGGTTCCGATCATTTAAATTTATCGCTGAGCCTTTTTACGAATATGTAGAAACGAACTTGACAATCTTTCGATAAATTTATTTAAAATATTCTATTTTATACTCTAATAAAATTACTCGTAAAAAATTCTTTAGCGATATTTATTCACCAGATTTTTATGAAGTTGCCTACGAGTAAATTTTTTTAAATTTCATTTTTGCTCCAAAATTTACTTTTAATTTACTAAAGATTTTTAACAAAGTTTTTTCAAAATAATTTTTCCATACTTTGCCTAATTTTTTACACGATTTATTCGTATTTTAATTCTGTAATTAAAAACAAACACACGTGAAAAGATCATCTGTAGAGAAAGATCTTTTTGGAATTTGCCCCATTTTTGAGATGATTTGATTGCATTCTCTTTCAATAATTTCATGAAACTTTTGCATTAAAATACTTGAAAAAACATTCAAGAATATAAATTTAAAGATTCTTATTAAAATCGCTTCAATTAAAATTTTTTTTTTAATTCTGATAAAACAATTCAATAAAATTCAGGGCTTGAAACCTTTTAAACATTTATTGAAACATTTTTGAAAATCACCCAATTTTTGAGATGAAACTATTTAAATTCAAATTTTATTATTGAATAAATTGTGCAGGTTAAACCACTCGAAAAAAAAACATTTATCGAGAGATTTTAAAACTAACTTCTTCGAGATCATACAATATTTCATAACATTTTTCTCACATTCAGTCGACGTTTCACTTGTTCCAAAACATTTATTTTCTCCCGTCGATGCGCGAGGTGAGAATTTTTTAACGGTACCGGCTCGCGATTTAAAGCCCGGGTGATGAATTTTCGAGAGGGAAAAACTCGCGAAAGGAAGAGAGCGAGAGAGAGAGAGAGAGAGTGAGCGAGAGGGAAGGAGATGAGAGTTCGTCGTGAAAAAGGCGAAAATCACAGCGGCGCGACGTCCTCGCCGCGATGCAGCGAACCGGACACTCCTGGAGGAACAGCGGCGGGGGCCCTCGTCGAAGGCTATCCCCTCGCGCACGTCTTACGTCGTCCCTCCACCATTTCCTTCCCTCCCTCATTTCGTCATGGTCCTCCACTGCGAGCGCACACAAACCCGTATATCCATCCTCGACCGTGTGCACACGCCGAGTTTACATACCTATTTGCACGTGTAAACGCGTACGTGTCGATTCTATGGGCGCTTCCATCTCACCGGGGTGAAATTCAAATTTCCAATTTTCCGATCCGAATATTCATCTCATTCATCGTGTTTTTCATATTTATCCCGATTTCTCACTTTATAAATTTTATCGAAAGAAAGAATCAAATCAAAAGTTTAATTTGAAATTGAAAATTAAATTTTTTTAAATTTTGAAATATGCATTTTTTTTACAGATACTCAAATTTGTGGTGCAAACATTTGAGCGATACGTGAATCTAAAAAAAATTCTACAAAATTAGAACATGATGCACTGAATGGATGAAACCATTTCTGATGCAAACATCGTGTTACTTGAAAATTTAACACCGATTTCATGTTGATAATTCCTTTCCATACTTAAAAAGTACACACATGAATCACGCATGTTAATACTCGAAATTAAAACAATTTGTCCGAAATTTTTGTTGTCGTTACAACAGTAATTCATTGTCAAAAGCATTCTATGCAATATCAACTTTTCCACAGAGAAGAAGAGTAAAATTTCAACAATCCACTTTAATTCTTAATTTTTCTGCATTTCATTACGAGAAAAATATTTTTTTCAGACATTGTACATTCTTAATAATCGCATATTGTACGAATGGGCCACGCAACGGTTATTTTGTTGTTCCCTGTGACGAAAGATGGATGGAAAATCCCGAAACGTCCAGAAAAGCTGACGTCAGTATCATAGAAGATAAAGGACGCAACTCAAACGGGAGAACATTCGAACGCTGACGCGCGGCGTTTCCGCACGCTCGAATGACAAATACGTGCACACACAAGATGCGTTTCGCGTACAAACGCAGCCGGCTCGTGTGCGTGATCTACAAATTCGTCACTCGGGCTCCGAGCGAGACGGCGTGCGCATCGTCGAAAAGTTATCACCGGATATACGAAATTTAGCGCGTACGTGGTCCGCGGATCTTCTCCGATTGATTATTTTCTCTCGTATGGAAATATATTATATTTGTATGTATTATACTTTGTACTCAATTTAACGAGAGTAATAATTAATAAAACATTTCTATCTAAAAAGTATATCAAAAGTAAAAAAAATAAGAGAAAAAAATAACGAATACAGTAACGATTTTTAAAATAATTTCTTTCTAAATTTGCACATTTAAATGTTTTTTAATGTCACGCGCAAGTGTGTAAAATTTTAAAAGACTTCAATATTTAAAAATCGAGATATTTATTAGATAAAAAATGCTAAAAAACTTTTTAAATTAAAAGAAAACAGAGAATTGGATAAAAAGTGAATAAAAGGGAAAATTCTAAAAAAGACAATGAAAACATGTATGTACTACAAAAATGTGAAACTCAGCTAGAAAACTCAATCGCTGAATAGCGATTTTGTAACTCCGAGATATAAACAATAACACGCTGTATTGATCCGTATCTCGATGAACTTTTCTTCGCAACCTAAATCTCGCTCTGTATTGATACTGTCGAGTCTTTGTTTGCTTTTTCTTTTTTTTTCACCTGTATCATATGCTATTAATATCGAGTATCGACCTCAAGCGCATTAAAATGTTTCATACGCAAACATTGTATTGTATCAAGAATTCATTTCTCAATTTTGGAATATTTTCTGTTGCATTCAGAACCTTTAATATTCCGAAACTATTTATATTTTCTCAAAATCAAAAAAATGATAAGAATTTTTTTTCAAAAATAGTGTCGAACTTTTTTAAATAGAAATTTTTTATTTTTCGGGAAATTTTAAATAAAAAGACAATTATTGCGAAGTGGGGATCCAAAGCCAGAGGGGAGGGGAGATTTTTTTATTGCGATTAAATGAAATAAAATAAAAATAAAAAATAAAATTTTTGAATTATTTTTTTAAAATCGTATTAAATTAATTTTTTTAAATAAGAAGTTCGGTGACAATTCCGACTGGAAGTCTTCTCACATCCGGGAACGTTTTTATCGAGCGCTCTGTTATCGAAGTCGCACGATATACGCGAGTTCAGCCTCGAAAAGGGTCAAGGACGATTCGCGAAAGTAAAAGCTCGGTCGTCCGATTACCGGGAGGATTTGTTCTTGCCCGAGGGACGTCTCGGAAAAGCTTCGACAATCTACCGAGCCGCGTGGAAGCGAAATTGAAAAAAATGCGTCTGACCTATCACGGAAGTCAGGAAATTTGCCGCCCACGCGCTCGAGTATACGGAAATTGCAAAATTCGAGGGATCGGATGACAAATTCGCTGGGTCTCGCTCGGAATACCGGGCGAGCGGGAAAACATTCAATTGCGACGCTCGGAGACTGTAGAGCCGGTGAAAGGCAGGAAAAAGTCTGCGATATTGACCATTCCGCACGTTTTGTTGCATGTATTTATTTAAATTTATTCGCCGGCACCGACGAGAATTTTTGATTTTGAGCCCGATGAATTCATCGAATTTTTTTTCCTATTTTTTTATTTCCGTAAAAATTCAAAATTATGTGACTTTTCGTATGATTGTTGGTCGCCAAGATTATTTGACAATTGACTCGAAAATAAATTATTTGCTATTTTCGCCATTTGTCTGTGATTTCGAATATCGTAAACATTGAAAATCTTTGAAAGATTTTTGAGAGTTGAATCGAAATTTGAAAATTGACGTTTTTGAAAAATCATTGAGATCTGTTGATTTGAAAGAGAGTCAAACGGTCTATTTTTCGTTTTTTTGAATTTTCTTGCCATTTAAATTTTTGTATGTAAAATTTTTAAAGCTTGCATTGAGAGTTGATTCGACGTTTAGGTGGATCGTTGACACCCGATACCACTTGACAAATGAGTCAAGTGCTCTAATCATTTTTCGCCATTTTTCTTTCATTTCTGAACACTTTCATGCTTTGAACACCTTTGAAAATTTTTCTTAAAGACATCGAGAATACAAAATTATTCGAACGTTTCAGAGGATCATCGACTCCCGATACCACTTGACAACTGAGTCAAGTGGTCTTATCTCGATTTTTCGCAATTTTTCTCTCTTTTCAACGAACAAGGTAAATTTGACCCAAATTTTCGAAATATCGACGTTCGAAGCTCGGAATGTTTTCAAGCGGGAATCCTCGTGGGGAAGAGACTCGCATTGACGCAGTGTCACTTTTGACTGACGCGCTCCAGCTGACGACGATTACCCGAGCCAGCGAGGTGTAAAAATTCTTTTACTTCTATTATGTTTCCGTGTTTTCAGATAAATCAGAATATCGTTGTTTCATTGCAAGTTGCATCAGTGGGAAGTTTAGTATCTCTTCATTTTTAATTTCGAAATTATTCCCACGATCCGAAGCTCGTTGAGATTTTCATTAAAAATAATTCTCACGATTTTACACATTGTTTCAGAAGAATCAATAAGTCATCCGAATGAATAATAAATCCACGGTGAATTTTTTTGAAATAAACCCTAATACAAACTGAACTATTCAAAAGGCATCGGAAAACTTTTGTAATTTTCTGATTAGGTTCTCAGAGCTACGATCCTTGAAACGTCACTCGTGTTCGGCCGAGACATCTCGAGACCAAATGTATTTCAATAAACAACGATACACGTGTGAGCTTTGTATCATCATGAAAAGAGAACTCACTCAATGCTTATTCATAAGTTTTGTCAGCCGATGCGAGGCAGAGAAAAGAAATGACAGAGAGAGAGAGAGAGAATCAAAATCACTCTCGCTCCGACGTTAATTAGCTCTTGAAAATTCTTGTATAAACGTTGAAAATAAGTAAATTAATAAATAAATTTTTTAAATAATTTTTAAGTGGCTGCAAACGCAATATCACATTATAAATTGTGTACGAATTAAAACACAAAAACGTTTTCATTTTTCCTCGCAATGAAAACTCGCTATTGAAAAATTTGCGGAAGATTTTATTTCTAATTTCCTGATGACATTCGATTGGCATTGAATTTCGAGACTTTCTTAGATTTTTCTCAACCCGGATATTATTTTGAGATCGTATAAAGCAGTTTTTTAGTTTACAGAGATAATACTCACTTGCTATCTGCAGACCAAACATGACGATGAACCCAACGAGAATTGAAAGGTATTGATGAAGGCCATCCCGGTGGTGTTGCAAGATCTCGAAAAAGACAACGTACAAAAGAGTTCCAGTCGCGATACCCTGTAAAATACGTAATAAAAAATACGTTCAAATTAGACTATAAGTATGAAAAAAAACAATTGACTACCACTCCAATCGCTTTTTTTTACAACTTTGACAAACCACTGTATACTTGTACAATTTTTAAAATGTTATATACAAATTGTTTTTCGGAATTCTATTTTAATGAAAGAATTTTTTAAAATTTTAAATGTTTTTTTATTTGTTATTTTTTTCAATTCTTATGGAGAGTGAATATTGATTTTTACGATAAAGATTTTTATTTGTCAGACAAATAATAGAGAATACGTATTTGATTAATTTTAATGAAAGAATTTTATTGAAATTTTTTTTTTACTTCTTATTTTTTTTCAATTCTATTGGAGAGTGAGTATTGATTTTTTCGATAGAAATTTTTTTTGTCAGTCAAATAATGGAGAATGAGTATTTGATTGGTAACGTGCAAAAAATTTTCAGTCGCTATGCCCGTAGTAAAAATACGTTCAAATTATCATATGAGGATGGGAAGGAAAAAAATTCGTTACAACTCAATAGAGACTTTTTTACAGCTCCGTCAAATATTTGTACACTTGTACTATTTTTGACCACTCTCGAAAACAATTCGTAGAACAACCTCAAGTTGACCATAAAAATTAAGTAATAATTGTTTACATTCCCAATGAATTTTTTTTTAATTTTACGGTGAAGCGAGTATTAATTTTTTATTGGAGATCTATTTTTGCGGCGAGCAAATAATGAAGAATTATCGTTTGATTGGATTCGAGGAAAAAAAGAAGAGTGGAAATACCTGAAGGACGACGGCGAGTGGACCACTGGCGGCTGTGGTGTCGCCGCCGGTCAGCGCCATACCAATGCCAATGCCCATTGGCGAAACCACGGCAAACGTGCAGACGTAGACAACCGTCAAAAATCTGTTTGTCCTCGAGGCTATCAACTCGATGCCGATGCAAAAAGCTATCACGAATTTGTGAGCGGCCACAGCACCGAACATGTACCTGAATATTACCATAAATATTTTATGAAAATAATATTTAATCAAGTAATTATATCGAGAAAAAAATCTTCGAGGATTAAATTATCACGAAGTATTTAGTCTTAATATTATTTCAAAAATAAAACTGTAAAATCATTTACATCAATTTCAAACGAAAGCAACATTTTGAGAAAAAAATATTACAGTGATAGAAATTGATTTGGAAAAAAAATTATCAAATTATCAAAATTATCACAGCCGATTTGATAAATGCGTGCGTAAAAAACTTAAGAATCGTGAATGTACGTTTATTTATTATTAATAGGTTGAAAAAAAAATTGTTTTTTTTTCTTTGGTCAATTAGCACAATTGCTTACCAGACGTAACTGGTCGAACTCTCGAGACCAATGGCTAGACCCTCGAAGAGCTCGTGCACCGAGAGTCCTAGCACAATGAGAAGTCCCCTCAACGACGAGATTACGAAATCGTCGTGATCGTCCATTATCGGAGTCGGTAAGTGACTGTGCCCGTGTCCATATCTATATTCAATTATAGCCTACATTGTACTTGTCTTGAAAAATGAGAAAAAAGCAATGAAAATCATTTTCATCGAAGAATGAGCTAAGTTTTTTTGTTAGATTTTTTAAACGATTTTTAATAGTGATTTTTTATTTGGAAAATATTTTCATTGATAAATTCTCGAGACTCGAAAGTTAAATGCTTCGTTAATAAATAAATTAAAAATGTTTATACTTTTATTGCGAGTGTTGAAAAATTTCAGTGACTCACGAAAAATGAAGAAAAAATGTTGTATGTACTAAAATTACGTTGGTTGAGTAATTTCCATTCAATAATACATTTCGTTTATCGTGTCACTCAATTTTTTTTTTCGGAGATGAGTAATGAAAAAAAGCGATTTTTTGTGAGTTTTTTGTCGCGTTGCGTAAGATCGAAATGAGGAAAATTTCGATCGATCGCAAATGATTCGGAACGATGCGAGGCGTGAATGAAAAATAGCTTTGTTTTTATTATTGCTATCGTTATGCAAAAATGAATCTCATTTCTTACGAGTGTGAATGACCATGAGATCCTGACAATGCTAAGTCTCCGTTCTCCACAAGCTCGTTCGTGCTTCGATTCACGTCCTTTTTAATGGTCTCGTGAACGTCCGCCTGTCGTTTTCTCAATCTCGAATGAACGCATTCTTCGACGAGATACATTATGAAAAATCTGTAAAAGTTCAATAAAAGTTAATCAGACCAGTTTAAATGATTTTTAAACAAATAACTTTTGATTTTTATTTTGAAACAATGTAGGTACTTGAATGTTTTTTCGCTTTGATTTTTTCGAAATCTTAAAGATCAAATAAATGCAAAATTATATTACGAAATCTAATTTGTATTGTAATCCAGGAAAAAAAAATATTTTTCTTACCCCAAACAAACGAACGCTTCCGGTAGAGCGAACGGTAATTCCGGTAATTTACCTTCGCCGACGAGAGCATCCACGTTCTCGGTAACTTCCGGCAACATATGGAGAAAAGTTGTGCAGAATAAAACGCCGCCTCCGAAACCCAGTAGCAGACCAACCACCTTCAACGATCTGATGAAGAAACAAAATAAAACACACAAAAAGTGAACACAAACTTCGCAAGCACTTAAAATTTTTCATTTCCGGACAAAGTTTTCCACATTGCATAAAAATAAAATTCTTTGCACTAAGAATTGTGAAAATACAGGAATTCACATAATGCACTTCCTGAACTAACCTTGGATTTGTTATTTTTTCCGACGACGTCCAGTTGAAACATTTCGCGAAACCGAGAGGTAGAAGTCCCATCATAATACTGACACTGCACAATACGAGCATCGTGACACCTTTCGCAATGAGAATCGACGGAGTTCCTCCATCCTCCTCGTTTAATTTTTCTGCCAACACTTTTTCCGCGTGATCCATGTGCTCCTCCATTTTTATCACTTTATAATTGCTTTTCCTATTTTTATCGTCTCACTGCAAAAAAAAATTTTTTATCAGAAGAATTCCTCAAATTATTATCATTGTTACTACTCTTGTCACTATTTTTGATGAAAAACGTCTTTATTTTTTAAACAAAATCCTGGAATATTAATTGTGCCTTCTAATTTTGTTCTTAATTTGTTCATTACTTTTTCACAATTTATATTGATTGCTGACATTTTATTTATTTATTAATTTGAATAGGAAAAAGATTTTTTTAAAAAAAATTCTGATATCAATTAGGTATTTCAAATATGAAACGAATTTGCTAATTGATTAACTTTTTTCGGCGACGATGTGCGAGTTTTTTTTTCAACATCCCACGTTTTGACATTTTTTTGATTATTTCTAGGAATGTACTTGTATCAAAAGAGAAAACTATTGTAAATGGATCATCGCAACTATGTATTTAGTGATTACGGTGAATCTTATTATTACGGCTTACTCGTACCGGGATAACATTGACGATTTGTTACAGTTACAATTTTACAGTCGGATTACTGTATTGCTAAATTTCGGGTTAACTGCTATCAAAGCTCATTTTTTGTATCAGAGGAAATCTTCAATAGCTCGAGAAGAATTTTTTCGATCGACTGTACGTGTCAAACGTCAAATAAAAAATTCCAATTTTACTTTAGTAAGAACGTAATTTTTCATTCATAAATTTTCTTAAATACACTCTTTAGAATATTTCTCACAAATAAAATAAAAAATATATTTCATATAAACGAGTATTTTGTAATCAACACTTTTTATGCAAAATTTTTGGCACGCGTTTCCGAATCAATTTTCGAAGCGAAGAAATCCTCATCGTACGTGTCTCATTTTGAAAAATGATGGGATGCGAGATGAGATATCCGAATCGAGGAAATACGATGTAATTGAGACGTCGGATGAATCGAGTCTGTCTGAGATAGCAGCGTTGGATAAACCATGAAATGAGCTTATTCAGTGGCAGGCCACCATGAAACGGACATTATTTTCGACGTGGGTCGCGTACAAAGTGCACTCGTCCGGTCACCGTAAAACTGGCTGGCAATCTCGATTGTCTCTCATTTTTTCCACTGTTCTACTCTCACGAAAAACAAGAAAACATTTTTAAAAACCTCAAGAGACGTAAACCTTATTTTTATCACTTGACATTAGATTTTTTAATCACTTTTGAACATTCAATATTGATCATACCAAAAAAATGTAAATAACAAATGTAGAAGCTGGAAGTATATTTTATTTTAAATAAAAAATTTCCCTGCTTTCTCGAAAAAATTGCACAAACTTTATCTCGCCTCGAGTCTTCATTAGCCGATGTCAATAGTTATTTTTTCGGTGCTAAAATATGATTGGTTCGTAGAAAATGCGGCAATAATATCGCGTCGGCGCTTCGCTTTCTAAGCAGAGCGGAGAATTTGACGTTCGCCGGTCGGACGCCTGGATCGAACTGGCCGGATCGTTAAGAAAAAAAAGCGAAAATATGATCGAACGATCGAAGATCATCGCGAACAAAAAAATGCACGCTGAATTATCGTCACGTTCAAGGATTTTCCCAAAGTTTCGAGCCGCACAATGGATAAAAATAGATTTTTTTTTCTTTCTCGAAAACTAATTACGAATGCGAGACGAAAGGTGCATCGGGTATTCCCGATAGTTTCTTCTCCACCTTAAATTCTTATTCCGCGAAGCGAGATGACGAGAATCGGCTGAACGGAGAGGGGAAAAATGCAACGAACTCCGTCGATTCTTCTCTCCTCCCGAGCAAGAAGACACACTTATAATTACGACGATAATTCATTTCGTGAAATTTGTCATTTGCGTAATTGAGGAAAATAAATGTCCACTCGATGAATTTCATTCGGCGAGCGAACTTGTCGTAAAAATTTATTGAAAAAAAAAAAACGAAATGAAAATAAACTTTTGTCTTTATTCTCATTGCGTTTCGACACTCAGGACTACGCTCGCACGTTTGTTTATATCAGTGTTTTTTTATGTACCTGAATTTCGAACTCTTTCCGGTAATGAAGATTTCACAATATTTCGAGAGCGCGCAATCGCGAGAGGCGAATTAATTGATTTAACAAAAAAAACGCCGATTTTCTTTCAAAAGCGAAATATTTACTCGCGTAATAAATAATTCTCAAGTACGAAAAGACGCGGGAGAGATGATGATGAGAGACTAAACCGTATCCGTACACACTTCGTACTTTATACATCGCGGATCGCGTATTTAACCGCGTATCGTCTTCGACATCTCGCTCTAATCGAGAGTCGCGCCTGCAGATCGATGATAAGAAAAAGCTACGCCAATTCCACGCCTCGGTAACATCGAGCTCTCCTCGCGATCATCTTTGCAAATTCGACCGAAAAAAAACAATACAATAAAGGCCTTAGATAATATTTCACACATTTTTTTTACTATTTTATCAAATATGCAAATGATTTTCTTGAATGAAAATTTTTTAAGAAAAAATCGTAATTATTAAATATATTTTTATCATTTTAATATTTCATGTCAAATATCAATATTTTATCATAAACATTTTACCACAGAAATGCCGTAGAATTTTTCTCTTTCCTTTAAATATCCACAATTTTGGATTTTTTTTTATTTCAAAGATGTTTCGATTTTTTTCTAACAGAAACTGTGTGAAATATTGCCTTGAGCAATATTTTCCTCATAATTTAAATTGAACGTTATTTTCCCGAGAGTTTTCAATGCATTTTCCTGTTAGAAAAAAAATGTCTGTTGAAAATAAAAATAGATTGAAGACTCGAGCTCCGTTTTTTCGCCACATCCTCAGGATTCTTCATCCCGAGACGCTTCGCGAGATCAGAATACCGAAAATGACTGTAATTTTGAAATTCTTGTGGTAGTTTTTTGAGGAGACCGGATTCTCGGGACGAATCTCTGGCATTGAAATTTCTCCCGATAGACTCTCGATTTTTGCTCTAATTCATTGGAGAGTTTCATTCCAAATAAAATTCAAGTCGAGAGAAAGAAAATTCATAGGAAGGAAATTTTTTTTAAAATGACGATTGAGGAAAAATATTGAGAACAAGAGGTAAAACGTGTAACAGTGAAAGTATGTAGAAAACGTGAAGCGAGAAACTTCGTTCTTCAAGGAGAGCCTGAAATGCCACGCGGATGCACGTTTGATCGGTGAGAGAATTGTATATTTCTCTCTCTCTCTCTTTTCTCTTTCTCTCTTTCTCCCTCTATACGAAACCATTCGACATCAGATCGAATTCAGCCAGAGTGAGCGTAAAACGATTTGTTCTTTCGAGGTCTTCCATTGTGCTCGACTACTCATTCACGAGTGAAATTACGCGAGGATTTAGATCCTTGGAATGCTTAACGATAGCGGAAGATTCTTTTTTTCTCATTTATTCAGTTGGATGAACTTTTGCTACGGAACAGCGCAGTCGATCAATTAATTAATCAAATGATCAATGTCGAATACTTAATTACTCCTAATTAAATACTCTGAATAAAATAGTTTTAACACTCTCAATATATTTTCTTTTTATTTGAATAAAAATAATTACCAATAAAGAGATCTCACTACGAAACTCGTTTGTTAAATTAAAATGATGGAGCAAGAATTTTTTTGATCACGTGTATTCTTTTAATTAGGAATAAAAAAATGAATTTCGTGTGAATTTTTATTCTTTTTTAGAAAACGAAAATATGACGTTTTAGTGATATTGTCAAAAATCGTAATTTTGGTAACATAAAGAACATTGACGGTTCTAGAATAATGATTACTTGCATATTTCCTCATATTTTTCATATTTTAATCTTTTACGATACAGTTCAATTTTGTCGACTCTGCCTAATCTCAAGTCCGTGGGTGGCAAACAAATTTCGATACAAAAACAATTACGATAATATCATGAGAGTCGATCGGGCGATATTACGAATCTACAAGACTGACAAACATCACCTTGATAGAATATGGAAAAAAATTATCAAGTACCCCTTTCACCGGCTTATCAGAGGCGAAAATAATAAATTCATTAACGACTCAGGTAAACTGCCAAAAAGTCACGTACTATTGTTCATTATTTTTTTACCTCTTTTTAAATCTTTTCATATTTTAAAAAGATTTTTAATTGACTTTTTTATATTCAAGATCATTTATTATCAAAATATAAAAAAATGCAGTCAAACAAAGCTACACCACCTGTCACATTTTCTGGTTTCAATTATTTTAAACATTGTAAGCCTAAAATTATTCAAATCTCGAAAAAAGCAATTTTGGTTTTGTGAATAATTTATCATTCGTATGAAGCCGGTTAATAAATATTTATCGATTGTTAGAAATCTGAGGAGTAAGTATGATCGTGTTTTGCATACGATTAGCCGTGTTTCAGTTCTGTGACCGTTTTACCGTTCAAACGATTCAATTTTTTGACAGCTAATCCTCCATTGTGCGAGTTTTAAAAATGAGCAACAAATTTTTCAATTTACCTGTGAACTCACCGAAAATATTTTGTCTTTCAATTCGTTAATTCTTTGAATTTAAAAAGTTCACACCACAATGAAAACTGAAATTTCACGAACAAAACTTTTTCACGTGTTCTTCAATACTGAATCTGTTTCCCACCGTCTAAAACGAGAGCCCGATGTACACAGGTGCCGATTCTTTGAATAATGAGTCACGAGCAAAAAATGAATTTGAGCAATATTTTACCATTTTCGACTTTTGAAAATTGTTTTTCGTAAAATGTTGATTTACTTTTATTTGCGCAAAAGAATCGAAATCGAATACGAATTTCCCAACGAAAAATCATTCCATTCACGTTTTTATTTTCCAATTTAATTTTATATTTTTTTAAACCTTGAATTTGTTCATTTTCTGTCTTATCGTTAGAATACGAGAAATAGGATTCTCTTTTTACTACTTTCGAATACAGCTGAGTGAACATATTAATGACTCATCGAGTGCAAATTTTTCCTTCGCATCAGAATTGTCTCCGTTATTTTTTTTACGATTTTACGTACATAAATTAAATTATGATGTCTTTCATTGAAAATCTAGTAAATAAGATGAGGAAGCTATAAAAAGAATCGTCCATTCTGTTTATTCTTTCAATCCCTTACATAAACTACAAAATTTTTGTAATTATTGAACGAACAAAGATCAAAAATAAAACGTTTCGCTTCATCGAAATTTTACGATGTTTTATAAAATTTGTTTAGAGTTTAAAATCACGTAAAAGATAATCGAATTAATTACAAAAGACCCGTGGTAGAGGAAAAAAAATATAATTCGTAGAATTACTCAATGAATTGTCATTAAAAACATTTTCTTTTGTTTTTTACATTTTTTCCGCAAGCCGAAGAAATGTATTCGTCGTCTTATATCAGGAAAAAAGAATTTTGAACTTGTTCGCTTGACTCGTGTCGAAGTTAATATTGTAGTATGCGAATGAGAAACACGATAAAATGAACACCAGGTGTAACTCCCATCGTTATTCACGACGTGACATCCTGAAGAATAATTATCGAGCATGAGCGTGAATATCGTTTGAGACGTTTTAGACTCTTAGGAATATTATAGACGTACCAACACGTCTGTTATCTACAAATACGATGTTTATTATCAGCATCAGTCTTTCATCCACATTTTCAAAAATTACGTTTTTCGAAATTTCATTTTTTCTCTCTATTTTTAGCTATTCTTAACATTTTTTTCAAAGATTAAAAATGGTTTGCACCTCAAGAGAAAATACTTGTTTTATCGAAAAATGAAATATGCAGAATATTTTCTCGGTTGTTTATACATTCAGTCACAGCTTCTTGAACAATTTTAAATTCTAAAATTTTTTTCAATTTGCGCGTTTTTATTTCGAAAACTATTTATTGTACCGATTTCCGAGTTTTATTCAAATTTATTCGACATGGATGATTCACTCTCTGTTTTGAAAAATATGAATAATTACGGTTTTAATTATACGTCAAAGCGCGTGTTAAAAGATGCCGCACGCGACGCAATGGTTTATTTGACGCGAACACAACGCGATGATACTTTTTTCCCGGTGTTGATTTCAATCGAGAAAATTATCTTCAATTTTTGATGAAAATTGCCCATTTATCGCTCTATCGATTTCAACAATTTTCGATTATTGCATCGATAAAGCAATTTCTTGAATTTCTCAGATGGTATAAAAATAAGCGTACTGCGAAGTTTAATGAAGGAGAGAGAAGAAGATTAGAATCGTAAACAAACGTGGGAACGAGAATCGCGTTTCTCTTTTTGAATCACCTGAAAAGTTCCGTTCCAATTTTTCCGATCGTATGGAAGGGCTCTGCGTAGAAAAGTCTCCCGGGGAATCACGCGACTTTCGAACTCGGAATCAAAAGATCCATCATGAAATTACGTAGTGAAATTTTTTCCAAGACGAACGAAATTGATATTCCCGGATTTTCATCTACACCAATCGCATAATTGATTTTATGAATAATTAAACGTGACGACATTCAATTTGGATTATTCGGTAAAGTGAAAAAATTACGCTCCCTTCTGTTTCATCGAATTCAGTCCCCTGTCGACGTACGACGAATTCAATCCGGAACGAGATTGACGATGAAAATATTCAAGAAGGTCGTTTTATAAATTTCACAAGTTTTTTACAAAATACATAAAAAAAATGTATTATAGAATGTAACGAGCATTAAATATTCAATGTAAAAATATTTCAAGTTGTTTCTAAAATCGAGATCAACTTCGAAACAAAAGTTCGAATCGGTCGAGTCGAAATGTCTCTAAAATATTTTTGGATTTTGAAAAATTATTAATATCAGGCGATTTCCGTTGTTCTAAATAAATGCAAATGAAACGTTCGCATTGTAGCCGAGGGTCGTCGTTTGATCGGTAGTATCTTATCATCTGCAGCAGCAAATGTCAGTGGACACTTGTAAATTTGTGCAACCGAATTTAATTTAAAGAAAACACAAGCTGAAGATTAAAATTGAAGGTTAAAGATTTTATCTCAATTCCCGGAATCGAAAATGAATCGATGTATCCTCGATCTGTCAAATTTCTAGAAAATACTCCGACGCGATTTCAATTTTTGAATAAACGTCTCTCGAGCTTATCAGCATCGAATTTCGTAATGTCTCGAAGCAAACAAGATCGCGAATAATCATTCCAGTCAAATTAATTTACGAAATAAATTGAATTTCAAATTACGGTGAAATTTTCAACATTTTTATTCAAATTCCTCGAGAAACATTTTGTGCGCTAATTATCGCGGATGAAAATCTGTTGACAATTGATCGCTCTCGAGAAAAAAAGTAATAACATATAACAAACGGAATGCAAAGAGCGTCGTACTCACCGATAAAATAAGAGATGAAGAATGAGATGATGGTTGAATTTATGATTTTTTAAGTCCGAAGCGTCTTGACGTGACTTTGACGTTTAACTCGCGGCGAGTAAATACACGATGCTTATATTTTGCACAAACTTCCGAAGCCGGTAGGATCTTAAGCGCGCGCTGCTGTAGCGGTAGGGAGAAAAAAGCGAGAGAGAGAGAAAACGATCCTCGCGAACGAACGGATTGAGAACTGTGAGAAGAGTAAGCAGCTCGCAACGAGCTTCTTTTACCTTACAGACTGGGAATTCCCCCGTACGTGTGTGCAACAACCGAGAGTAGCGAGCCTTAGGACCAATTGGCTCACCCTGGCTCATTCCCCACCTTTTGCCGATCTCTTTTATACACCTTAAAAAGAATTCTCTACATGCACGCGAGAAATGCACGTTCGGGCCATAACGGAGGTGGAAAAGGTAAATCGCCCCGACACTTTCAAAGCCTCGAAAAATCGGATTTAACACACCGCAGAACAAAAAAAAAGAAAAATATTACAAATTCATTTTAATATTTCGTTGAATTGCATTTTCGCTCCTTGCTATAGTTACTTGCAAATTTCGTCCTTGATTATCGTAACTTGTCATTGGAAAGGAAAAGAGAAAGAAGCCAGATATAGTTTTGAGTCTATATTTTTTTCACAAATTACAAAATTCCTGTCGGAGAAACGAAACATTTTTTCGAACGTACAATTTTTTCTTCGTGAAAAATGTTCACTCTTCCTGTAATACGAATTCCTGTGAAATTAACAATCTTTTTTTTATTTTTATTAAATTTTCTCCTACGTTCGATGTTTTATTTTTTTTTCCTGTCACGTATCTGCTCATTCTTAAGTTCAGAAAAATGCTGACCATTTTGAAATGAGATAGCTGAAAAGTTTTCAAGTTTCATCACTGAAGCGATAAAGAGGAAAAAGTGACATTAATCGATTCGTATTTCTATCATAACGCCAGCTGTATCTGATAACACGAATCGCTTGCTCCAGAATAATCGGTATCTCGAGGGTGATCGATTTGCAGATCCCTCGATGACTGTTTGCCAATAGATTATATCGCTGCAATGTTACATTCAAATACAGTTCGAAAAATATAGCTCCTATCGTGCATTTTTTTTTAAATTCTGGTATCTTCTCGCTGTATTTTTTACATTTTTTAAAAATATATTTTTATATTGGACATAAAATAATAAAAATTCAATAATATATTTTTTTAACATTATAGCTTGATTTTGAATTGTTTCTTAAATACACATGTAACTAATCACGTGACTAAAAGGGGTAAAGACAATTAAGTTATTAATATTAAATGCGAACATAAAATTTTTTTTTCTATTGGCAGTAGGCGGTGCGATGACCCATTTCTACCGACCGTTGTATCGCTCGGAATTTACTGAATCGATCGCACATTAGATGGAGACTTGGCTTCGAGCGTTATCAGACGAACGGCCAATCGAATGAAATTTGTTCTACGAATTTTTCAAAAAAAAATTTTTTCCGATTCTCGAGACAAATACGGATTATCGGTACACGAGCTCGTCACGAAAGGCACTTTAAT
The DNA here is from genome assembly GCA_030522605.1 of Cremastinae sp. B BG-2022a. NCBI lineage: Eukaryota > Metazoa > Arthropoda > Insecta > Hymenoptera > Ichneumonidae > Cremastinae sp. B BG-2022a. The sequence continues at coordinate 87,699 of JAPYYX010000064.1, forward strand.
GAGTGGCGAAAAAAATAGACAAATTGCGTGGCTCGCAGGGGAAAGTCCAGATGAGTCTGAAGTTTGATACACGTGTGCCCACTTGAGAATCTTAGCATTGAGTCTGAAGTAAGCGCTCAATAACGAAACAAATATAAAATATCAGTTCAATGTAAACGATAACGGAGTCTCAGATAACGACGAATTAGTTGCCATCGAAGGATTTCAACGCGATCTTCGTCCAGGCTGCGTCACCGAAGAATTAATACTGTTTGCACTGGCGGCAATAAAAAAAGAAAATTCACCAGTACCCTCATTGTTATCCTTCAGTGCAGACTATTTTTATTTTTACAATTTGTGTGTCTAATAATAAAAAGATATCCATTTATGATCTACCATGGTATTCACGTTTTATTTTGGTTTTAAACATTAATTCCATAATTGGTTCAATATATCCATTGGTCAGGAAACTAAAATTTAGAGGACGGAATCTTCCATTGATCGTTAAATTGGTTTCGGAGATCGATAAAAATCTCATGCTCAAATTTTTTCTATTTCGCCAATTCTTCTTTCAAATTTAATTTTCTATATCGATCGAATGATGGTAAATCGAAAGCTATTAATTGATATTTATGTGGATACAAAGGACACAAATTTATTTTTTGTAATTATTCCAAAAGTTAACTCAATAATTGATCCAAAGATCATTGGATAGAAAAATAATGTAGTCGATGAAAAGTTTCATTGATCGTAAAACTTGTTTCATAGATCGATAAAAATTTCGTACTGCATTCGTTTTCCGATTTCGTCAAATTTTTTTAAAATTTAATTTTATTACATTAATTGAATAATAGAAAATGCATCGGAAAGTATCGATTGATGTTCCTGCAGATACTAAAAGGCTGCAGATACATAAATCCAATCAAAATCGTGGATAAAGAATCATTCGGATAATCTCGCTGATGATTGATCCATTTCTCGTTGTTACTACCGAGATTTGATATTCGCTCGAGTCATCTCAAGACTGAAAATTCAATAAAAGAGGAAGAAATACGAGCGAGGAAGTTTACCCTGAAGTTATTAGTATGAAATTCTCTGCGGGAAATTAAATTGTGAATCCCGGAATGTACTTAATAATTCCAAGCGTACTAAAATAAGAAATTACGAAACGAATGATTCGAATAATCATTTTGAATTTATTTTATTTACATTCTTTGCAATGAAATATTTTGCAAGGCTCTTTTGATCCGACACGATCGGAGAAATGTTTGTCTGCGAAATATCTGAAATATAATCTTTCACGAAAAAAAATATGATGAGACTTATTTTCCTTCCACATTCGAAAGATTTATATATATTTTTTTCATACCTTATACGTCATATTATCTGATAGATGAAAAAGAAAACGATTGTCTGGATGCACCTTTGTCATTGTGATTTGCCATTTAATGTTTCTCGTTTTATTTATTACGTCATTGACATCGTATCTTATTAATACTTATGAGTAGAAAGATCGATCGATGTCCCGTCCGTTTGTAAAATCTTATGAATTTATTTTTGAATTTTTTATGTCTGATTCTCATGACATTTTTGGAGAATATAAATTTTTGGTTGCATTTGGCCTTATCTCTTGCGTATATCTGAAAGACGTATATATTTTATTATTCCAATATGATAAACCCAAGATACAATAACACATCACTTTATTAATAAATAAAACAGGTATAACCTGGAGCGACCATAAAACAATCGCGAAGTTGCATTCATTTAAATGTATTGTTAACCAAATCCAGTTTGGAATTCTTTGAAAAACGTTAAGAATTTATGGAGTTACTCAAATAAAAAAATTGAAGTCAATAATTCATAATTTTTTTAAAAAAGAAAGAATTTTTAAAAAAGAAAGAAAACGCACGTTCGGTCTACATCATACGAAAATGAAGAAAAAATTGTAATTTTATCTACTTAAATATATGGCATATAACATTAATACGTAATTATGTCGAAAAATAAAACATGATTTTGTTTAGCTAGTAAAAATGAAGGACGAAGCTGTAATTTTTTTGACCAATAAAATTTTGAAATATTTCATTACAAAAGAAAAGGCGATACAGTTAGCTTATTCAAATTGAAAATTACGACCTAACGGGTCATTATATTTTGTAAAAAAAATTGCGTCTCGAACTGACAAGAATAGAAAGACGAAGTTGCAACTGACCAAGGCTTCTGGCTGTGCATTGGACGTTTACTAGGTCTTTGAAAACTGGTTACTATTATCCGCACTATATTTATACAAGTCGTTGTTTCTCTCGAGCTCCATAAATCGAACGCTTTCACGGGAGAGTTTCGTCATCGCGAGGGCGGAGGGAACGCTACAGGCAGAAAAAAAAATTGATGAAAAAAAAGAAAGACAAAAAAATAGAAGAAAACAAATTGTTCGCCCTGCTCCAGGTTACGCTTCGAGTAAATTATTCTGACGTTCGTACGTCACACAACTTGCTTTTTTTTCTTTCTTCGCTTTAGGAATCTTTTCCATTTGCCATTTCTATTTCCGCTTCGATCGTGGCTCGCGAATCATTATTCTGCAATTTTTTTAATTATTCCGTCACTCAGCATTTTTTTCCAGGAATAGAAACCGTAATTTATGATAATTCGTTGGAAATACCGAAAAAAATCGCAGTTCATTTTTTATAAAAAAAACACTATTGGGTTTTTTCTGAATTCATAGACCAGGGCATAAATTCAGAAGAGCAACGGCAGTTCGACTGTTACAAAGTGTGCCCAATTTCAGTCTGAGCGACGATGATTTTTCTACTTATCTTTCAATGATACGTCGATGCGTCGGTACAGCGGAAATTCATTTGTCGACGGTTGGTTTAACAGAGATATTTTTTTCCTCGAGAGTTATCTTCTCAGTTGGAAATGTAGAAAATGATAATTCAGTAACGTCGAAAAAAAGTCTGTAAGATTCCTGCCTTACTGACTGCAACGCTCACCTCAAATTTAAAAAAGGATTTAAAAATAATCATAATTACACCTGGAATAAAAACGAAGAATTACTTTTTTCAATTTTCGATAACAGCTACCGAAATTTTTGAAATTCTAATTACCAATTCTCATTAAATGCTTTTATCGTGATTTTTTAAGTTTATTATTTTTACCTCATCCGATATGGTGTAATGAGTATTGTGTAATTGTAAGAATAAAACAATGAGGATAAGAAAGTCTGTCGTTTGAGAAACCGAAAGAAGGAAAGTGATCGAACATATGATCGGTTCGGGGATACGCGTGGCACGGCCGAGACCGACCGGGAACGTCCGAGCGCGGACGAGGCGGAAGATCTATGCGCCAGTTGAGCGCGGAACCTCGTGCCGCTCGCGTCGAGCGTTTCGTACTTTGAATAAAATTTGGATAAACACAGACGGGTGAGTACAAACCTCGTTATACATTTATTTTACGAATTTGTACAATATTTGTAAGCACGTCGTAGAGAAAAAATTGAATTGTGAATCGCCTGAGAAATGTTCGACATTCAAAGAGAACTCGAGACTTGCGGATTCTCAACTGCCGAAATCGATATTTTGTACACAAGCCCGATTGACCTCCAACTGACTCAATTATTTGACAATTCGAACATTTGACTGCGGAAAAAGAATTGGTGACACGAAGAATTTATTTTACCTAAGAACGTAAAAAATGGAATGAAGAAAATTTCATAGAATTTTTCACAATTCATTCATTCTTTTGTTTAAATCAATTTTTGTGGTTTACAATTCGTTTGTAAAAGGTACGAGGACGTTGTACTGTGATATAATACACGAATGATGCGCATTGGGAATTATAGCATCGATAAGACTTCGTCGATATTACGTACAGTTTCCAATCGGCTGAGAACGCGAACGACGTATTTTCAAATTTTTATTTGTTCACGTTTATTCGAAATTTTATTTTCCTATTAATTTTATGCGTTGCGTACGATTGGTAGAATTCAGTGAAAAACGTAACAAGCACCTTACGGGTTACCTTCGTCGCTCGCTACGTCACAGCTCTGTAATCGCAAAATACCGCCGACTTCAGATAACGCAAAAAAACGTTTTCTTTTTTTCGTTCACTTTATCAAGGTTTACATCCAACCTTCCTATTCGATTCAGTTTTTAAAAAATATCGTATTATTATTTTTCTGGAATAAATCTCACAAACATATTCGAAAGTAAGTAAAAATTAAGGAATTTATCAAAGCTTAAAACAATATTTAACAATTATTGATATTATTTTTTTTATTCGATGAGTCATCGAATTCGTGACTGCAAAGTTTATAACTCGTGCACGGTCAAAATAGAAAAAAAAATCGTGTGAGAAAACAAATAGATACAAAGTATATGAGGTAGTATTTATGTATTTATATTTTTCAGCGTGTTTAAATACATGCTGAGTAAGGTTTCGTGATCGTGCACGGTAGCAGGTGGACAATTCGAAAACGTATTGTCCTGCCTGGAGGAAAGCTTAGCTGTGACTGTTGCCCACAAACGCGAACACACACTCGCGAACGACGCGTCAGCTGCAACCTGCAACCGTTAATACAATCTTTACTTTGCGTACACTCTAAAGAGTAAAAGTAACTTTTTATAATCCTTTTATTCTAGAAAATCAACACAAATCTAAGGAACAAAAAATAGTTTATATTAGAAAAAAATAATTTTTTCAGATCCTGTTACAAGTTACGGACGTGATATTTTTTTTATTTTCAAAATAAAAAGCGGTTTTTGTGTACACAAAAAAATGGAGATGAAATTTGTATATGTTTATTTTTTAATTATTTCCTTTTCGTCGAATCGTTAATTTTCATTGTTTTCGTGCTTGGTCGATTTTATTCCTCATGGAGTTCGAAGAACTGTGAGATTTTTTCTTTTGTTTCAGACTTAAATAAAAAATAATTAAAATTCGAGTGAAATAACTTTTTCAGCACTCTTTTGCGAGTATTATTTGAGGACACGATACCCTTTTTCATTTTTGCAATAAAGAACACTTTTTGAGAAAACAAATTTCTTTTTGTTACGAAATTATTTCATTTTCATAGAATCGAGAATTTTCATTATTTTCACACTCGGTCGATTTTATTCCATTTCGAGTTCAAACTGTGGGAAACTTTCTTTTGTTTGACCGAAAAAATCTTCAGTACGGCGAATCGATATCTCGCAAAGGATCGTGTTGATTTTCATAAGAGAACTTAACCTCACTTTGTGAAAAAAATAACTCGAGGAGAAATTCAAAACGTGGATCATTACAAGCGTGTGTGTTCATCTCTCGCTTAATTCTCGCTCTCGACATTATCGTATCGAGATTTCACTGAAGATTCTCTCGACGATGCATCCCGGGATTGTTATCCCGAGAACGTTCTCGCCTGTTTCACGCTTCGAGTCTGTGATACAATGTGAGATTTTTTTTCTTCTTTTTTTTTCTCTTACTTCGTATCTCTCTTATCGGCCTCAGAAGTTTACGAGAGTGGAACGAACACCGACTCGTTTCACTCGCTTCTTTCACAGGTACGCGGAAATTTCTGTTTTCGCGTCTCCGTGAGTCTTTCCGCGCTTGTGTTTACATTCGAGCCGCTCGCGTTCCTCGCTCGGACTGTCTTCAGATTCTGCACACATCTCTGCCACCCCCCAATTAACCGACCTATTATTCTCATTCTTTTACACCAAGGTTCGCACGCTCGGACATATCTTCATTTTCATTATTCTTATCAAATTTTCTCATGCATTTATCACTGCTGCGGAAAAATGTTTCACACAGTTAGGATTTGTACTATTAATTCTGAAAATTAGTACGGACCTCCTTCCTTCTCGTTCAATTATTTTTTATGTTCTTTTAATTGGTTTATTTATTTTTCAGATATCTTTAAATAATTGAAATGAGTTTTTTTTTAATTTAAAGCTTTCAGTCTTCTTACAAGAGTACAATTGCAAATCGATTGTTTTTTTTTCATTTTTTTGTTCACTAGAACTTTTATTTATTTATTAGTGCGTAAAATTTTAAATTAAAAAAAAATTTTAAATAATTGAATGAAGTTTGCTTTTTTGTTTCTTTTTTAAAACAACAAACATTCTCAATCTTCTGACACGAGCATTCTTGATTACAAATTGTTATTTTTTTTCTTTTCACTGTAATTTTCACTTGAATTTTCGGTGCATCGTTCTTTTATATTCATACTCACATTTGAATAAAATCTTTTTTTTTATTTCTTGTCTTTTTTTCTTCGACAAATCGTGTTTTGCCATCGGCTCTTGACGACGTTGCGTAGAGTTGCATAATGATTACGACGTTATTCACACTCTCATATATCATTATACAGGACTTCTCCCCTAATATATGATAGTCACAGCTCGTATAGTAATAATGGCACGAAACACCGGAAGCAACCGGTTGGCCATATCCCGCGATGAAAGTGTGACGCACGTTCACGATCGAGTATCCCGAGTGAACCCAAATTTCGATACGGCTGTGAACAATATTCGAGGGGCTCGGGCACACCCTTCAATTATGTGCATTATATTCATACGTAAAAATAAAAAAAACAAATAAAATATACTTAAAAAATTGACAGCATCCTATAGGAAGTTCTATGTGAAACATTTATTGATTTTTTTAAAATTTTGATCGATAGTATTTTCATTTTATTATATTTTTTTATCAGTTTCAGATTATTCAGAAATTAGATAAAATATTCTCAGAAACTTTTGACATCGACAAAAAATACTCATCAGAATTTAAGGTGAAGGTACCAATCGTCGACCAGCACCAAACGTCGGTCTTTTGTATTCTGTTAACACTGATTATTTTTTTTTTGGGGTTTTTACTGTATTTGTGTTACACCTTTGCTTTATTTTTCGTCGATGTTCGAAATTTTGCAAGTGTTAAAAATGAACGAAATATCCCTTTCGTTTTTTTGGAATTCGTCTCGTTTTGCAAAAATTCTCAAGAATCACGATGAAGCCGATAATAGTCTGGCAAAAAAAAGATTCGTCATTGAACGTAAATAGTTGTTTGATTTTTGAAATTTTTTCAAACTGATGAATCATAACATCTGGCACATAAATATTTTAGATATTTTGAAATATCACAGGAGAATCTTAAGAGCAATGAAAACCAAAAGTTACTAGATTTCGGAAATAACATATTTATCAATTAATAAGTGATGAGTTCTCATCGAAAATTGGACCGTATCGCCATTCCTTGGATCAAAAAGAATATATCGCCGCTTTTGTGAGCTGAATTTTTCAATATTGAGGGAGAAATCTGTGGAGAAAAAATTTCACTCGCGCCGTCCCCTCGTAATTTTTCTCTACAGATTTTTCCCTCAATATTGAAAAATTCAGCTCTCAAGAGCGGTGATACATTCTTTTCGACACAAAGAACGGCGATACGGTCCAATTTATGATGATAATTCATTTATTGATTAATAAATCCGTAATTTACGAAATCTGGGTGGTGGTCACGTGGTTTCCATCGCCCTTAATGTCATAAGATATTTTTTTGACTTTATGACAAAATTTTTTAAATATCAATCATACATCCTCAAAAGAAACGAGAAACATGAAATTCTACGGTCAAGTGAAGAGTTTCGAAATAATTTTCAATAGAACGAGAAAAAAAGAGTGTTTTGAAACGGCAATTATTCGGTTTGAAATCGAGTTTGGAGGAAGCTTCGTAAAAGGATTCGTGAAAGCGAGAGCCGTAGGCCCGCACCGTTTTTAATTTGTAATTTCTACACTTGGCTAGTCTCAAAAGAGAAAATTGAGCGCCGGAGTATTATAATTTTAGAGCGCAATGAGATTTTTCCCGTGCTTGGACGACTATAATATACGATAAATTAACTCGTACACTAACTCCGCCGAGTGTATACTTTTGAGAATGAAAAAAAAAACAGAGAAGGAAAGAGACACGTGCGACCGAGTAAGACGATTTGCTCCAGACTTTTAAATAAAGACTTTTACACAATCTCACGAATCCCTCGAACGAACTTACTCTCGTTCTCATTAGCCGTGATTGTTCGTAAATTTTATTGTGCACGTAGCGATGCTTCGCGCACGAGGAGAGCCCGCTAACATTTTTGTACGCGTTGAGAACTCTCGAGAATTCCCCTCTTTCGTCATGAGTTACATACGTATGTAGTGTATTTTTTGCCACCTCTCTTTTCTCTCTCTCAATCTGCTAATTATTCTATTTGTCCCGGTAACCCGAATCGAGTGGAGAAAAAATTATGCAAACTTTTTTGTGATCCAATTTAATTTCGTCGAATTTTTTATTCATTAAACTTTTTGGATTTTCGAAAAGGGAAATGAAGCAATTTTTTTATTTACGTTGTAAAATGTTGATTGATTAATAGTTCAAGTTTATAAAATAGAATTCAATGTCGCGTGAGTCATGGCAATGCGACTTTGACGAGTTTCAAGATCGATGTCGCTTCTGGGGAAATGTATCTTTATTAACTTGAGAATCCAACTTCTTGTGATATAAAGAAATGAAAAATATCATCGCGGGTTTAGCATAAAAGTGAAGCATCATTTAGATTTGATTTTTCACATTCAGGTTTCAATATCGTTTTCCTCGCTAAATGAAAAATCATTCGAGTTTCTAACTTGATGATTGCAAAATAAAAAAAATAGAAATCGCGGAAATAAGAGAGTTCTGGTAAAGATTCACTCACTTTATCTCCAAGAATAAAAAATTCTCTGTGCACATCAGAATTTAAATTTATTTATCGATGAACATTAAATTTTACTTTGGTAAAATAACAAAATTAAAAAATTGTAATAATTGGATCGTAAATAATAAAAAATGTGACGAAACTTAATCATTTCGCAGAAAAAAAAAGATCCTTGGTCCATCGAATAAAAATTTATTGTTCAAGTCGCGAGTAAAACTTTGTTGCCAAGTGAAAAAAATATGGCAATTATGTCATAAAAAAGCAAAGTGCCACCGAAGCTTGATTTTTTCTTCATCATGAAATGAAAAATCCTTCGCTCGCTGAATGAAAATTTGTTCGTCGAGTTACGTAATCGACGATCACGTCCCACGTGTTTTCACTGTCAAGCGAGTTCGCGGATCCCGCGGATGAGATGAGTGTCTCGATGACGAGGTGCATCGCGACCGTGATGCCGCGTACGAAGGTTGCACCAATTAATATTAAACGCTCTCGATCCCCATTCCGAGATATCCACATGCACCCACGCGCATCGAAATTTTCTTGTCGCAATTGTCGCGAATATAGTCACGTCACAGCGTGTAAGATTACACCAAGGGAAAATCCCGTCCTCGATTCCCATTTTTTTCCCATTTTTTTTTTCTTCGAGGTTTCGCGGTCGGAAACCGCAGGCGTGGATAAATTTTCTGTTTTATGTACCATTTTATTTATCATTTTCATTTATTTATGAAATTACATTTTTATTATATTTTATATAAATTCATAATTTATAATTTATTCTTTAAAAATTCAATTATGTAAAGGTAATGGATGAGATTGACTTGTCTTCCTTGAACGTGAAAGTTGGGTGAAGGAATTTTCATCGTGCATTTTTGTGAATTTTCATAAAACGGTGTTGCTCATAAATTTAGAACGCGATTCCGTATTGCATTCTCCCCGTCTGATGAGAAAATTTTCATTGCGTCCACAGTCAGTTTCTGTATACAACTGCGAAGAGAGAAAGGAGATTCCATCGTCCTTTCTTCTTGTGAGACGTCGGAGGTCGTTGTCCGCTCTTTATAGTTCGATGTGCCGCGCAACTTTTCTCTCGACCCTCTTCACTCCGCATAGCATAGTTCTTTTCGTTTAAGGACATCTTTTATGACCGCCAAATGACCGAATCGTAAAAATTTTTGCAAAAAAATTTATTCACAAAAAAAAAGGAAAACGAGTTGAACGGCAGCTAAAATTCTTCGCGAGCTCACTTCATTTTTGTCACGCATTTTTTATCTCAATTTGTTCAACTAAAATTAAGAATTTTAACAGTATCTACGGAGAATTTGAACTAAAAATTTTTTTTTGCATCGTGACATTTATATATGGATTTTAAATTCACCAGAAAATCCTGAAATATTTTTTTAGATAATTTTTTAAATTACAAAACATTTTCCAATCATCACATATAATTTTATTCATTAAAATCAACCGTGAAATGAAAATTTTTCTGAAATTTATCAAATTTTCCTCACAAGTTCATAATTTCCTCTGAATTTTTTTAAAAAGAGAATTTCAACATTTCTCGGAAAAGAATTTGCGAATTTTCCGGAACCGCAATCTTCATTCTAATCAGATCGTCTGCAGTCGATTATTACGTCACTGGTATTGTGTATGTGAATGCGCACTCGATGGATGTCGTCGACGAGAGATCCCTTGGGGTCGACGACGTGACGCACGCGTAACCGGTCCCGATTATGAGATACCCCAACATAATCTCGATCCGTAACGTACCAGCCACCTTCGTAAGAGTAAAAATATATATTACCGCGAAAGAAAAGCAAAACTTGTTCATCGAATGTCTATATTTATCGCTGGACTCTGAAATGTCACAGTGACCGATCATTTGGAGACAATTTTCTCATTTCTTACCTAAAAATCAATTGCGAATCAATACAAGATATTTTGTATACTAACGAAGAAATCAATTATTTATAAAATAAAAAAAATTATCTAAATTTATTTAATTATGTGAAATTAATTGAACGAATTAATGAAAAATTCAATTTTTTTTATAAAACGAAGCATATTGAACATGAAAACTTCATTTGTATGTAAACAACATACAATTATTTTTATGTTTATTTTTCAAATGAGTTCAGATTTAAATTAGTTGAATTATAATTTGTTCTTTTCATAATTTAAATGTGTAATAATTAATACTTTATTGGACCGTGAGAAGCGTGTAAACTTGGAAATCAGTTTCTCAAATAATATTGAATAATTATCACGCATTAGTTCATATTTCTAAGGAAATAGGTCGAATTGTTGATTATTCTATTTATAATTTAAATAATTAAAATCACGGCAATAACTGTGCCAAAGACGATTGGTCCGTGAGGAACGCGGGATACGGTAAAAGTGCGACGGGCCAGTGGGGAGTTCAGTGACCGTGATGGGGGACCACCTCTTACTTTCACGGTGACTAACGAATCGAGACAGAAGCGGAGAGCGAGCGACTTATATACCCGTCGGCGGAGTGCTACGTAATCTCGGCGACAAAGAATTAACGGAAATGACTTTAACAGAGAGGAGAGAAAATGAAAACAAACAAAAGAGAATCAAAAGGCCCGAATCATTTATCTTCCGAGACGCCTTTTGGTGTGACAAAAATGTTGAAAAACGAAAAATGAAGAAAAAGAAATCGAATTCGTTTGCTATAAGACTTCTTTTCTAAAAAAAAATTCGTGTACAAAAATTTTGGAAATTATACAAAATTAACCGAGAAAACGAAACCAACAAAAAAATTCAAATACCACATTAATTTATCTTATAAAACTATTTTTAATGAATTAAAAAACTAAAAAATAAAATTAGTTAATAATATAAAAATTGTTACGTTTACATTTCGAAGAAAATCTAAAGGTTTTTTTTATCACAAAATAATTTCACATGTATGAAAGAGTACATAAAATTTTCTATGAAAGGATAAAAGGGAAGGAATTCGTTCCACGTTCTTCATTCGGGGGTTTGGTAGATTTAAAAAAACACGATTTTGTCGATTTAATGCTAAAGCCGGAACTAGTCGAGGGAATCGTCGAAGCGTGTCTCCGGGAGTTCCTGTCCGCGATCGAAAGAGAATCCTCGTCGCGCCCACCGAAATGCGCGAGTTTCCTGCTCCTGCGGCGATTTTTCACATTTTTTTTCCACCAGACACCACTCACGAATAATCGTAATATCGCCGGAACACACGGTGAATGAAAAAAAAGTAATTACAATATTCGTGCATACACGACGCGGCAGAAAATCCGGTTTCCTGCCCGGAGATAGAGGTAAATTCTAAGTACGAGCTTCCCGTTATTCGTTGACATACGAGAGCCGAGTCATTCCCAACGCTCGAATTAGATGATTGTTAAAAAAGAAGAAAAAAAAACAATGAACTTACTTACAGGTCGAAAAACCAAGAAAAGAAAAATGAAGATAAAAATCCATCTCGCTGACAAAAAATTCTAACCTGAAAAATTGATCCATTTTATGTCAGACACACTGCAATGAATATCGAAGTAAATTTTTTTTTATTGAAGATTGACTGTTGATCCGATTTGATCTTGCTGAAAAAATTATCTAACCTGAAAAAATAATCTAATACTTGGACACTCTGCCATAAAAATATTGAAATAACTATTTGTTAATAGACAGTTATAAAAAATAGACACAAACGTTTCTTTCTAATTAGTTGAGGTGGAAATATTTTTTTTGTTATTTAAAGTTGAATTTTTTATACTTTTCGATTCGTACAGAAGTTCTCTTAGGATATGCAAAAGGATTCGAAAGCAAGGATGCTCTTTCTCGTGATGAGTTGGACGCGGCCCACGTGCTGGGCAGAGCGTCGTGATCGGCGCTACGGGATCTTTAACGGGATGCAGAGAACGAGAAGAAAAAGAGAAGACGAGAAAAAATTGGAACGAAAAGCGAAAAAAACGAAATAATGCGCAACAAGGTTTAAAATGCTCATAAAAATATGAAGCTAAAGCAGGATTTTTATTTAAATATTAATTCATTGTTTATCATTCCTAATATATCACACAAAACAGTGGAAATATTTTTCGGATATAAAAAAGGGATGAAAAAAGTAGCAACGAAGTTAAAAGTACTCTTAAAAAGACGAAAACCAATTGAACTCACTTTTGAATAAATTAATTTTAATTTTATTGTTCTACAATTGAAAGACAAACCAAAGAGTTTTTCGATCGACGAGAAAAAAGAAAATTTGGAGTGCAAAATACGAAATGTAGTTAGCAACAAAGTAAAAAATATAGTTTAATAAAATGATTAGAAAATAGTCATAATTATTTTGAAAGCAATATTATTATAATAAATTTTCGACGACTAAATAAAAAGTCCGAAAGACTTGTAGAACGACCCATATATGAAAGTCGCATCGAGATGCAACTCCGTTGCATCGGTGCACGATATCGTATTATGCATGCATGCAGTTCCTGCTGCGCCAGCCTAGAAATTTTTCGAGACATAGCGAAGAACGCGGATCTCCACGTTTTCTCACACGGATGCGTTTCCTCCGTAGTTACACTCTTATTCAATTATATATTTATAAATGAGAAAAAATGCACTTCCATAACGTGATATTATATTTTTACGTTAACGTGATATTTTATAATTTCGGTACGCACGGGAAAGCACCGTTTATCCCAACCGCACGTTTAAACGAATTATTATGTCTGTTTCTACTTTGAATAACACGCAAAAATGTTTCAATGAATAATTTCGATAGATTTCACAAATTAAATTCACAATTCGCCTCATCAGTGCGATTCACAGATGATAATTATCACGTTCTTTTTTTTCAATTTTTTTTGTAGCTCATGGAATGTGGAAATAATTTCTGCATAATTTTGGGAAATGGAGATAATTTTTTTTACACTCATCGACGAGGAATTCGCGGCAGAATTTATTCATGCAAGAATTACTGTCAAAATTGATAAAGTGTACCAAATTTTTTTTTTCTTCATACGTCAGCGATGATTCACGAAACGGTTGAAATTCTTTATCGTCGGGAGATGGATATCAGAGGGGACGATTCGTTATCGCGGTGTTTCGTCTGATAACGTGTGGAAGATACGAGGAAAAAAAAGAGAACCGAGCGCATAACGATTTTCGAACGGCTTAATATGATAATCAATGGTGAAAAATATCGTCATCGTCGCGGCTCGCAACCCCGGCGAGCTTTAAACCAACTTGTACGGTTTCTTCGCAAAAATAGAGCCTTGGAACAATTACTATAGCATCAGCACAGGTTTCGTCCCCGCGCGTGCAGCCTTGGACTAACATTCGCTAGTTGAAGAAATTTCCTGTCAGACGTCACGAATATTTCGTTTCGTCCAATTATATCAAAATTTTTTATAATTCAGCTCTTATCGGTTATTATAACAATTCTTTTATGTAATGAAAAATATCCTAAAAATAAAAATATTAGTGGTGGGAAGCTTTTACCACGGTCAAAAGTATTCGAAATACGAAAATTGAGTGAACGATTTTTTAAAAGGGAAATTTCGAAAACGATTTGAGATGGAGATTTGTGAATATAGAAATGAAATTTCGTGGAAAAAGGCGCCCTTGAATATTGCACTATTACTTTAACTATGAGCGTCAACCTTCGACAACATCTTCAGCAAAGATATGCACAGCTAAGTCTCATCGACCGCTGAGGGCAAAACGACACTTTTGCAGCTTCTCACAGTCGTCAATGGAATAGACTTTCGCGATACATGTATAATTACCACCTCATCAGTTAATGTTCAAGAAAAACACTTTTTACAGATTTCACTAGACAAATTCTGGACTCGAAATATTATGTCAACAAATGCATTATAATAATATTGAACATTTATAATTTCATAAAGTATTTTCTCTACCATGATAAAAAAATATCATTCAATGATAAAAAAATAAAGAATTTTAAATTAATATTTGTAATTGGGAGATTTTTTAAAATGAAAATATTTTTTGTTTCAGACGACAGAATGGAGAATCAACAAGTTTGGGTCCGGGACCCCACGGAAGGCTTCATTATCGGTAAATTCGTCGATATGGTTGACGGCGATGCTCTCATCGTGCCGCTAGACACGAAATATCCCCAACGAACGTGCCCCCTGGACGAAGTCTATCCTGCTGGCGAATACACCAAAGACGTCGAAGATAATTGTAAGTTTCAATTAAAATTTTTTTAAATAAATGAAACAATAAAAAATCATCAAACTTTGGAGTGTGAACGACTCAAATATATTTTGAAAAAAGCTCAAATTAGAAAAATCGGTTCTGTAAATAAATTGATAAAAGAATTAATTGTTCGTACAACGTTGGTTAAAATAATTGAGTAATTTTCAATAGAGAAATAACGATAAAGAATATTTTTTTAGTGTAATTAATTTTTTTGTTTGACAGGTGCTCTGATGTACCTGAACGAAGCAACTCTCCTGAACAACATACGTGCCCGCTACTTCAAAGACAGAATATACGTGAGTGGAGAGAACAATAGTAAATACATAGTAGACGTTTTTGCCGGGAGTAATCCAACAAGGCTACGAGAATTCTCGGCGCTCGCGATCGTCTTTCGCGATGACGAGCTGAAGAAACGAGAGCCCTCTTTTAACGCTTCTCGCCTCGACGAGCACACTCGGAGCTCCGAGACTCATTCTCACGGTCATTTCTTCCTTATTTCGTATTATCTTATACATATATACACACATTCTGCCATAAAATATCGATAGAATTTTACGATCGATGAAAATTCACAAATCATTTTCCTCCACCAAGTTTTTATTCGCGGAGGAAAATATTATGACGGTTTTTCTTTTATTTTTAGACCTACGTGGCGAACATTCTTATCGCTGTGAATCCTTATTGTCCTGTGAAGGATCTATACTCGCCTCAGACGATAAAATTATACAGGGGAAAGTCGCTCGGCGAAACGCCGCCTCATGTTTTCGCCATCGGTACGAAAGTTCATAATTTTTTTTTTTCATGCATCTTGATCGCACTAAAATCGCAAAAAACGAACATTTATGTGCGTATGGTACATATAGGGAGTTGAAAAATAATGGAAAATTGATGAAATTGGAAGATAAATTCCTTTAACGTGAAATAAATGAGTGAGGTAAACGTCCAAATGATGAAAATGTTCCAATAGCTAAACAATCTTCTCTTCATTTATATGTATATAGTCATTACAGTACTATCTTCTTTACTATTGAATATTGAATTAGATTTAGCCTGTAAGTATTGCAATAAAAACCAAGTTTGATATCTTATAATTTTTTGTATTATTTGAGAAGAAATTTAATTTTCAACCATTATGACGTTTATCCTACAGATATTCCCTTTTATGTCAAAGAAAATATGACTTGTAGGATTAATTTTTTAAAAAGTGGACTAGAATTTCAATTTTACAAAAATGTGTTATTTTGATAATAAATCGAAATCATGGAAAGATAACATGAGCATTAGAAACTAATAGCCAGTTCTTGCAAACGAGCAATTTTGAAAGAACTCAATTTATATCTGTTTATTTTTTATTAAATTAAAATGCTGCGAATGATTTAATTTATTATATTTTTTTATAATTTTTTAGCTGACAAGGCCTTCAGGGACATGAAAGTTTTGAAGCAATCCCAAAGTATAATCGTGTCCGGAGAATCAGGAGCTGGAAAAACGGAATCGACGAAGTATCTGCTGAGGTATCTCTGCGATCTTTGGGGTTCGACCGCAGGTCCAATCGAGCAGAAAATTCTCGATGGTGAGTTACCGTTTAGAAATTGGCAAAAAAAGATAATACAGTCCCAACATTTCAACCAATATCAAGCATTTAATAATAAATATTTAAACAAAAAATAATATTCAATATTTATTTTTAATTATTTTTAGCAAATCCTGTTCTCGAGGCCTTTGGCAACGCGAAAACGAAGCGAAACAACAACAGTTCCCGTTTTGGTAAATTTATGGAAGTCCATTTCGATGCGAAGTGCCAGGTCGTTGGAGGTTACATTTCTCACTATTTGCTGGAAAAATCGCGAGTCTGTCTTCAGAGCTCGGACGAGAGGAATTATCACGTTTTTTACATGATGTGCGCCGGTGCACCGGCCGAATTGCGAGCCAAGCTCGGAATTACGAAACCCGACGATTTTCATTATCTCAGAAACGGCTGCACTCAATATTTCTGCAATGGCAAATCGGAGAAAAAATTAAACGACGTGCAGAAGAGTCGCGATCAAATTTCCTATGGAAGTCTGAACGATCCAATTCTGGACGACGTCGAAGGCTTCAGCGCCATCGATCAGGTAAAATCCAATAAGGCGACTTGAACAAGTTCTTCGAATACATATTTTTTAATTTTTTCTCAGTTTATTCATCTGAAATATTTGTTTATTGCTGAATGGATACTTTGTTTACCGACAGGAGAGGGCTACGGTAATTTTTGCCCAATTTTTTCGCCCGGCACATTTGGATTCATTTTCAAAAGACTTTGCTTTTTCAAAATGAATATTAAAGTAGATATTCATCGTATTTTTATCGATCATTCATCACTAATATTAAAAAAAAAAAAATTTCATGATGTACATTTTTTTGTGTCATTGCCAAAAATTCATGTATCAGAGTGTACGGATGATATTTTTAAAACATTTTTTCATATTATACGTGAACAAATTTTAGGCTCTCACTCGTCTTGGCTTGACCGACGACGAACGAATGCAAATTTACACGATGGTCGCCGCTGTTCTTCACCTCGGGAACATCGTCTTCGAGGACAATCCTGAAGACACGAAAGGAGGTTCGAGGATCGCGGCTAGCTCAGAAAAAGCAGTTCTGATGTCCGCGAAATTGCTCGGCGTTGATCCTGAAGAACTCAGACAAGCTCTGGTATCGAAGGTGATGCAGACGAGTCGTGGCGGCATCAAAGGAACTGTTATCATGTACGTTAGAGTAATCGTTATCTACGATAAGAATTGTCTCTTGAGGGAAGTGAGAGAGTTAATATACCTTCTTCTAGAGAACAGAAATAGATAAATGTATTTCTACACTTTATAAAGAGAAAATAAGTGTAAATGATATCAATTTTTTTAGAGAAAAAAGTAAAGAAAGAAGATTTGTACTTTTTTCTAAAAAAAAGTAAACTTTGATATCTACTCGAATTCCGATAATATGTTCAGAGATTCATATTTTTTATTATTTTTTAAGGGTTCCTTTAAAAGTCTATGAGGCGAACAACGCTCGAGATGCTCTCGCCAAAGCGATTTACAGTAAACTTTTTGATCATATTGTTGGTCGTATAAACAAGAGTATACCTTTCAAGGCGTCCAGTTATTACATCGGAGTTCTTGATATTGCTGGTTTTGGTAAGCAATGAAGTTGTTCATTTTTTATTTGAGAAATCTCTATTTGCTGTATTTACAAAATTTTTCAAAATCTAATGATGACTTATTATAATTTTTAAACTACTGATGTAAGATTTTTTTATATTACAGAATACTTCAAAGTAAACAGCTTTGAACAGTTTTGCATAAATTACTGCAATGAAAAATTGCAACAATTCTTCAATGAGAGGATTCTAAAGTACGAGCAGGATCTCTATGCTAGGGAATCCCTGGACGTACCAAAAATTTCGTACGTCGACAACCAGGACTGTATCGGTAATTCATTTTCTCTTTTTTTATTCATGTTATTATCTTTTGAATTTATCAAAGCTTAAAAAATTTTTTTTCTTGATTTTGAGATTTCCGAAATTTTCTTCACGTTAAGAAGAAATAATTTTTAATTCATCAAAGGAATTCAAAATTTATAGAATAATAAAACTTTGGTTTTCAACACTAGCTAATGGAATTAATCAATTCGATACACAAATTCTTCATCAGATCATATAAACATTCGTTTTTTTACCACGTTTCTATTTTTTTCGACAGATCTTATTGAATCCAAGACCAACGGAATTTTCAGCTTACTGGACGAAGAATCGAAGCTACCGACTCGCAGTTTCGCTCACTTCACGAGCGAAGTTCACCGAGCGTGGAATGGGCATTTCAGAATAACGCTGCCCAGGACTTCGAAACTGAAAGCGCACCGAGAAATTAGAGACGACGAAGGATTCGTTATTCGTCATTACGCTGGTGGAGTTTGTTATCAGACGGTAAAAAAACGATAGTTACTTACTGATAATAAATATTTCTGTAGTATTTTATATAGAATGTTTTTATTTTTTGTTCCTCCAGAATCAATTTATCGGAAAAAACAACGACGCTCTTCACGCTTCGCTCGAAGGATTAATTCAAGAGAGCAGCAACACATTTTTGCAGTCAAAGTTCGCCAATCATTCGAGCCAGAAGGGCAAATTGACGTTCATAAGCGTTGGCAGCAAATTCAAGACGCAGCTGGGAGAACTGATGGATAAACTCAAAAGCAATGTAAAGTTTACAAGAATTCACTTTTTTAAAATCTTAATTAATTCTCGATTGATCCTATTTTTAATGAATTTTTATTATTTTTATTAAATTATTCTGATTTTTTTATCGTTGATCTTCCATTATGTTCTAGGGCACGAATTTCGTGCGATGCATAAAACCAAATAACGAGATGGTCGATCATCAGTTCGACGGTAACAGCATTCTCGGACAATTGAGATGTTCCGGTATGACCTCCGTACTTGAACTAATGGAACACGGTTATCCGAGTCGCGTCCCGTTCCAAGAACTGTACAACATGTACAAATCGTACTTACCGCCCGAATTGGCTAGGCTTGATCCTAGATTTTTCTGTGAGGTATAAAGATAAGATTCTAGTACATAAATAAAATATATTAATCAATTTTTTCATAATAAAAAATAAAATTCTATATTATTTATACATATTTTCTTGAAATATTTTTTCATTGAGCACTAAAGAAGAAAATAATAAGTAATTTATTATCTTTTGAATATATTTTTTAGGCTCTGCTGCACAGTTTGAAGTTGAATAAAAAAGACTTCAAGTTTGGAATAACGAGAGTATTCTTCAAGCCCGGAAAATTTGCAGAATTTGACAAAATTATGAAATCCGATCCGGAGAATCTTCGAAAACTCGTGGCTAACGTGAAAAAGTGGTTACTCAAATCTCGCTGGAACAAAATGCAATTCTGTGCTCTCTCAGTTATAAAACGTGAGTTCGTCGTGATGTTGAAAGTAATTTCTTTACATTACGAATATTTTTTAACTCACTTTATTTTTCAGTGAAAAATAAAATAATTTATCGACGAAATCACTTGATCGTCATACAAAAAATGGCTCGCATGTACATTGCGAAGAAGCAACACATGCCTCGCATAAAGGGTATCATTAAGATAAGAAATTTGAACAGTCAACTGGTAAGGATGCAGGAAACTTCGAAAATGTTGAAAAACGCCCGAGAAAAGAGTGTCAACGAGATTAAAAAATTACAAGGTGAACTCGAATCTGCGGTCCAAAGAATTCGAGTAAGAAGAAAAATTCTCTAAAAATATAATATTTAAAATGAAACAGTAACCGAATTATTGGTGAAAAAAGAAGAATTTGATAAAATTGAATGAAATTATTTTCCAGAATAATCCAAGAATAAAATCTTCCGAGATCGACGCAATTTACGAACGAGTCGTTAGAGAAGTCGATCAACAAATGTCAGGACTCCAGGAGATGGTGAAGCAACAAAAGATTGCAGAAGAGCAGGAGAGATTGCGCAAGATTAAAGACGAAATGCAGGCTGAGAAACGACGAAAGGACGAGGAAGAGGCTAAGAAGAAGGAGGATGAGGAAAATAGAAAGAAAAAAGTGGAGATCGAGGCCAGAAGAAAATTCGAAGAGGAGCAAAGAAAAAGGATGGAGGAAGAGGACAAACGAGCTGCTGCCACGCTCCAGGTAAAGAAAAAAAGTATTTCTCATTATCGATCAATTCTGTCACTTCCACTAAATTGGAAAATAAAAATCAAATAAAATGCTCATGAGTAATTTTTTTAGATTTTTTATATTTGCTCAAAAAATTCTATTTAGATGATTCGTTGATCTAATTAATTTTTTAAAGGCACAATTGGAAAGAGAAGCCATGGAGGAGCACAGATATCGCGAGCTTCTCGAGCAAGAACGTCGGGACCACGACTTGGCTGTTCGACTTGCCCAGGAATCGAACGGCCAGGTAGACGATTCGCCGCCACCCCTTCGAAGGTAAAAATAAATATCTCGTTCATTTTATTCTTTTTCTCTCTCTGACCTGTCACTTGCGCTCTGTCCATTACACGAAATATTACACGATACGATTTATTTTGTTCGCACCGTTTCGTTGAATTTTCTTACGGTACGTGATAAACAAGAGAAAATGATAAAAATTGACGAAAATTTCGCGATTAGGAAAAAACTCTTGTTTCATGCTTTAAATATTATTGTAATTGCACAGTGGAACGGACGTGCGGGTACAACCGACAAACAACAGGCTAATAAGGTATTCCGAGTTTACAGGATTTTCGCATGGAATACAGACAAGTTTTAATTATTTGGTTCCCTATTCATTTTTAACACTAATCTCATCTAACAATTATTAATGTAATGTTTATAACAATCCAAAATAATGACAATCCTGCATGCATCTCTTACTAATTCCTTTTTTCCATCACTGTTTATATTATTACTAGAAATTTTTTTATATTCTGCATGTTATGACATTATTGCATGATATTACATGACAACATTGTTTTTTGGTGATTTTATTCAGAATTTTGACGAGATTTTTATTTCTGTTTTTCAATTTTTTATCGGTGTAGGTCGGAGCAAGTTCGAAATCAACAGGCTATGATGTCGAACAAAAAGTACGATCTGTCCAAGTGGAAATATTCAGAGCTTCGCGACGCCATCAATACATCCTGCGATATCGAGCTACTCGAGGTTCATTTTTTTCATAAATTCTATTTATCAATTTCGTACATTTTTTATTGATAAGTTAATGCGGCTTATATTGATTTTAAATTTAATTTGTTTTATTAGGCTTGTAGACACGAGTTCCATCGTAGACTGAAAGTATATCACGCGTGGAAGGCGAGAAATCGCAAACGCACGACCATGGATGAAAACGAGAGAGCGCCCAAATCCATTATGGAAGCAGGTAATGAGTTTATTAAATTAATTATAATTGTTGTATATTTAATTGGTTACTAAACGATTTTTTTTGTTTAATGATTTACTTTTCGTGATGAATATTTTTATTATTTTTAATATTTTCGATGGAAATATTCTAAATTTCTTGTATTTTCATTTAGTTGTTCCGCATTAATTATTTTTTATTATCACAATTTTTAGCGTCAAAGACTCCGCGAACACCGACGAAACAACTGATCGTCGAATCCTCGCAGAGATACTTCAGGATTCCATTTGTGCGTCCTGCAACGACGGGCCAACAGGACGTTTCGAGTGCAGGAGGGAAGCGTGGCTGGTGGTATGCCCATTTTGACGGCCAATACGTTGCGAGACAGATGGAACTCCATCCTGACAAGCCGCCAATTCTCCTCGTTGCTGGTTCGTTGAATTATTCGCGAACGAATATACGTAAAAAATTGACAAAAATTATGATAAATTTCCGAGTTCACATTTCTTAAATTGAAAGTTGATAATAATTGAGATTTCATGGTCGAAATATTTTTTACGTTATTTATAGTAATCATTTATTTATTAAATAAACAAGAACAGAAACAATATCAAGGAAGCGGAAATTGCGAGTTTCTTTTTCACTCGTCTCATGTGCAATTTTTTTTGTTCAGGAATCGACGACATGCAGATGTGCGAGCTGAGTCTGGACGAGACCGGTTTGACGAGAAAACGGGGCGCAGAGATACTCGAGCACGAATTCAATCGCGAGTGGGAACGTCACGGTGGCAAGCCTTACGTAATTCCGGGTGAACGCAAAAAATGATCCTCCCCGCATCCGCCTATTAACTAAATAAATAAATAAGAAAATTAAACGAAATAAAGAAAACAAATCCACGGAGTGGACCCGATACTATAATTTTTCCTATCAATAAGAAAATCAATTTTTTTTTTGAAATTTCCCTGAGACGTTATCATTAAGAGTCTAAAACGTCATCAAACGAGATTCGATATTATCTCTTTTGCTAACGTAACTTTGATGATGACAACACAAATTGAAAATATAAAAAACAATCCGCAGGGACCAAGAAAATTGCCATCTCTGGTTTTTTTCGTCATTTTCCAATTAAATCAATTGTCAGGAGTACACGACGAGGATTATTAATTTTCTTATGTATTTAACTACGCATTAGTATTTATGAGTATCGATTGAAAATCGATAAGAACGAGAGAGTGCGTTCTGAACGAAGAAAGTATTTAGATCGTTTTCTCTTGGCGACTCGTCAAATGGTTAATACTATTATTGTGTTTATTGTGATTAATATTATATTTATACAAATATACGAATGTTCATGTGTACGTATGGAAAAAGAAAATATTTTGCGCTCCCCAGTGAGTGGTTTGTCGTTTCGTTTTTTTATTTCGTTCTTTCCCACTCGTTAACATTCCGAGTGATCTAAAAATTGGTTTCAGGGCGTGTTTAAATCACCTTTATCGCGCAACTCATTTGTCAAATAATAATCAACGATAATAAAATAAGAAAGATTCGCAGTGAATTTATTTTACTTTAACATACTTACATTCTCATAATTATTTTCAGGACTTTGTACCGTTTCGGATAATGAATTCGTGAATATAAAAATAATTAAGACTTAATTTTATTTGTTTTCTGTTGATTTTTTCTAGTTTATAAAAAATTTAATGAGATCTTGTGCTCCCTAAAATTTACAACAGCTGACTGTCATTATTTTATTTATAAGCGTATAAAGTTGTACTAAAAATTGTAAATATTCTATCTGTGAATGTTGTTTGAGTAACGTTACTGATGAATCATTTCTAAATTGATAAATGATTCGTTATTGAAAACCTGTCTTCAGTTGTCAATCACGATTTTGTTGCTTTGCTTCTTTTTGGTGTGAAGTTGGTTTTGTCACTTGATCGTCGAAACGACGAAAAATAATGTGAAATTAATTATTTAACAGCATTTTCCTCATAAGTAAATGAATAATAAAATTGTCAGATTCTATGTTTTAAAGATTTCGCAAAAAGTTGCTTAACGATTGTGACGGTTTGATGTATAAAAAATCTGAAAAGACTTCACCTTCTGGTATAATAGAGATATCTAATTTTTAAAATGGCAACTTCGACATAAGTTTTGACCAGAGGTTGAAAGAATTTGAGATTTTTAACAAAAATATCTCAAATTCTAGATGGAGATTGAAATTTTCCACTTTCGTGTATGCGATGTTGAACAACATCTATTGAATTTTTGAAAAAAATTATTCTTATATTCGTCACGCGCAATTAAATCCTTAACCGAGCGCGGTAACAACGGACGGAGCTATCCAACCCCCAAAACGTTTTTCCAATTCTTTCGCCACCGCGAGGCAAAGTCTGTCTTGGTTCGGCCCAGCGATCACCTGAAAAATATATTATTCAATTTTACATTTTTTACTGAAATTAAACTAAAAAAATATTATTTACCCTTTTTCGGAAATTGGAAGATTATTCAATTCAGTTACTTTTGTTAATTTTTTTTCTCACATAACAATGAGTAATTTATCATTTCGTTAATTTTCTATTTGAAAAATTGTACCTGAAATCCTATTGGTATGCCATCTTTGTTCAACCCCATAGGCACTTGAGTTGCAGGGAATTCAAAGACATTAACGAGCAGGCAATACATTCCAGCTTGCGTTTGTAAAACGATTTGCCCTCTTGGAGGAGCCGAAGAGATGAAAGTCGGATAGAAAAATACGCCATCATCTCCAAGCATTTCCTACGAATAAAAAAGTATTTAAAAAACAATAATTTATATTATACAAAAATATATTTAGTAGCGATAAATTTTTTGCTCTTTTGTTTGAACTTACAAGAAATTTAGCTCGAAGCTCGGCTCCCTTTTTTATGTAATATTGCCGCGAAGAATCAGAAACAAAACCTTTTGCGTCTTTTATCATTTTTGTGAATATCGCGGTTTTCGTATATTGCGACATGCCGAATAACGCTTTTGCGAATTCCGCCGGGCCATTGCACTCATTCTATAATTAATTTTTAAAAAATGTTCATTCAATAATTAAAACTTTCCACTTAATTGCAATCAAACTTTTACCTTTGGATCTTGCGGATTTAGGAGCAACTGTGGCATATTTTTCATATTGAAAAACATTGAGGCACCAATTTCTAAAGTTTCTGTCAAGGATCCAACTTGTGCCTGAAAAAATTTCACCGGATAAAAAAATGAATGGAAAATTCGTTATGCACATGCGATTGTAATCAATTGTGCATTATGCATGTTCTTAATTAAAAATAGATTAGAATAGAAAATAATAATAATTAATTTCTCTTAATTAATTGCTCTTACTTTATTAACGTCACAGCCCACAGTTTTTAAATAATTGGTAGCTCTTTGTATGGTCTGTCTGATGGAAATGTCAACCGGTTCGGTGCCGAAAGATTTGCCTGCGTCTTCGGCATAGAAAATTCGCAATTTCTTCACATCCACAGTTTCATCGAGGCGAAGAATTTTCGCCCTCTCACCGCTCATCACTCTCATCGCCATTACGAGATCTTCAACGTAGCGCGCCAAAGGACCGAGTACAAGATATCTTTTGAAATTTTCATCTTCACTCATAGGATAATGACCAGTGATCGGTATGAGTCCTGAATTATTGAAAAATAAAAAATAAATATTAATGGATGAATCATTCAAGAAATCTGACATTCTCAAACTTTTATCATGAGTATTGGATTTGCGCTTGAAGTAAATAAATTTTTCATCATCGTTGAGAATTTTTCGATTTTGCAGCATTAAAAATTATGCAAAAAATTTTATTATATTAATGAATTGATAAAAATGAAGACTATTGTATAGTTGTTGCAATATTTGAATTTCATAAAAATTATAATATAAATTTAAGCATTGATAAGACACTTTCGAATATTTCTGTTTTAGTATTATTTTTTTACATTCCACAAAGTTCGAAATTTTTCCGACTAAAAAAAACATCACTGAACGTATGTCTGTTCGAGTTTTTAATAGGATATGTCCGTGGCCTCTGGTGCAAGTACGGTACAGATTTGAAATGTAAATCGACTGTGAATGCCACAGAAAGAAAATCAAGTATACGAATAATTAAAAATGGGTCTTGTGAATGTTGAATGCCATAGAAAAAAGAATAAATAAAAAATTCTAAAATAATGATGATTATTCGAAAAAAATTAATGATTGTGACAAAAGAATTAAAACATCGACTTTTTAAATATATTTTTTTGAGTCTCTATGTTTTCTATTTTTATTTGATTCGAGAAAAAAAAACTCACCGGGAGTCGGTTTGTGACCGAAAACTCCATTGAACAGAGCAGGAATTCTGATCGATCCAGCAATATCTGAACCGATACCGATCAACGAAGCTCCAGCTCCCAAAAGAGCTCCCTGAGATAATAAATTTCATTTTTATAGATAATGAAAATAATAATATAAAGATACAATCATTGGACATGTAATTTTACTATCGATCTCAGTAGATACGCAAAATCAAACGTGTTAACCCGGACGTCGACGTGCTCCGTCGATCACCGCATAAAATATTAATGAGCGTAATTATTCACACGAACGCGTTTCATAGATTTTTTTACTCTTTTTCTCTTCTTCCAGTACTCGGAAAATTTATCGTAAACACTATCTTACCGATAAATATTCATGGAAGTCATTAATGGACTCAAGAACGTTGATCATTAGAAAAAAGAAAACGTCTACGCAACTGCGATAATTAAATTTCATCGCGATGGTTATTGACCGGATTTTCATTATCAAATTATTCCTTTTTTGTATCGAAGAATCAGAAACGAAAATTTTCTCAATTTTCAATAATTTTTTTTTGTATACCTCACCGCCAGAAGAGCCTCCAGCAATTTTTCTCGTATCGTAAGGATTCCGTGTCGGACCGACCATCAAATTGGCTGCGTCCAGACCAGCGCAAAGTTCTGGCGTGTTCGTCACGCACAGAGGAATTGCTCCGGCATTTTTCATCGATTCGACGATCGGACTGTCAGCTGTTGCTTTCATTCCTTTCCTGGGAAGGGTACATCCAGTGTAACTCAATCCTGAATGAAGTTTATAAGAAAAAAACAATAAAAAACTAAAACACAAAATATGAAATCAATAAAAAATTTTGCATCTGGTGTTTTATCTTTTTATAATACTCGAAATTTAAATTTATTTAAATATTATTCACATTTCAGGGTCATCAGAGAGAGAAAGAGAGATTCCAAGCACAACATTTTTTAAATTTTGCTTTGATCGACAATCAATATTTGTTTAGTCCAGACAGGGGGAAATGACAAAAAATTAAAAAAAAATGAAGATTTTTCCGTAATAAAATAAGAATACCTTTGAGCGAACAGCTCTCTTTGACCGTGAATGGTACACCGTAAAGTGGCATTTTAATTTCGAGCTGGGCCTTGCTGACCTCGCCCGAGTTCAATTTTTTGTCGCAGAGCTTCGCATCCGCCAAGGCCGCTTCGAAACGATCTTCGACGACCGCATTGACGATCGGGTTTACTTCCTTGATACGCTCGATGTAAGTCTTCACCACAGTCTCGCTGCTGATCTTGAATTATGTAAAGGAAGAAAACATGTCAACGGATCATCTCAATCTTGAGCTTCGACCTAACGAGCATCATTGCAGACAGGAAAAATATATGAAAATGAGACGAAAATGTCTGAGATCATATTATGCCGAAAAATACAACTTTGTACATCTCATCATACATTATGTAATTCATTATTTTTTAAAAATATTTTCTTGTTCAAATTTTTTTTTATTTATGATGTTTTTTAAAGCTTAACATTGAAGAATTTGTTTTTATATATACTCACTTCGCCATCTCTTATCTTCTTTGCGACCTCGCAGGCGCTTAATCTTAACAATCCATTATTGTTGAAGGGCAGAATTGGCGGCTCGGCACGATCGCGATACCAGAAGTACAGTCGAGCTATTCTCAATACAAGAAGCTGCAGGTAGGAAGCTATGCGTAACAACCACTCCATTGTCCTGTCAAATTTTCACAAAAATCAATTATCAGTACATAAAAAATGTGCAATTATCAAATTACATTTTTGAAATTTTTTTTTCATATTCATTGAATTTGATTTGCGATTATTTTTATATTTCGGTTTACGTTCAACTTTTCTTTGCATACACTTCGTTGGAAATAGAGCGAAAAATTAGCGACACAAACAACAATTATTGTTACGTTTTGACAGAACAATTATAATTGTTCTCTCAAATTTTTACAAATCTTAATTATAATTAAACCAACAAATTATCAACGCATAGATTTTTTCTGTAAAATGTTTTTCCTTTTCTTCTAGGTCGAATTTTTCCTTGCAAAGACTTCACTGACAGTAAGGCAAAAGCGAAAGGTGGCAAGACGCGGGTGGCAAACCGCTGATAGTGTCACACACCGTAAATAAGCCGAACGAAAAAAAAACAAGTTTGCCTCTGCAAAGATTTCACGCGAGGAGAATTCGAAACAGCTCCAAATGAGTTTTCGCTTTTTTCATAGTCGTAAGAAGTTTGACTCTTATTCGATATATTTGTTATTATCAAAAGCAAAAGAAAATTTTTATTTTTAAATGAAAAACGAAAAAATCATTCACCTTTGAATGTCTACAGAAAAATCTTATTATTTTTTAATTTCCAGTATTAATCAATAAATTGATAAATTTATTGATTGATTTAATCCTCGAGATCGTGGGACGATCGAGCGGGTGTACCGAAGCGAAAAGCGTTTACACGCTTTCCCAATTTTAATATTTCTCTTTTTTTCTCTTCATTCTAGAAAGTCTGCAGGATCGTCGAGGAAATGCGAGCAGATCGAGATCGCGTATATCGTGCTCACGATTATAAATTATAATAAAAGCGACCGCCGCCGAATGGCAATCGATAAATATTGTGCTTCGAAGGTGGACAAGAATTCGAGGTTGCATACGCAGGATCGAAATTAAGAACGAAATCCCACACGAATCATTTACAACCTACATTATTCGATTAACAAATTTATCCCAAAGAAAATATTTAAAAAAAACACTATTAACAAATCTAACCATAGACGATTTAAAAATAGTTAGAAAATAAAATTAATTAATAACAACGAGAAGTGATAAACAAAAATAAATTAAATGATTAAAGACTTTGTTAAAATTGATTGACAATTTTTGTGACGCATTTTTTTTTCAATTTTTTATCGAAGAAATTTTTGCACCGGTTCCAGTTCGAGGCTCTCCCGTACGTCACTTTCGACCGGCGACGCTCCAAAATAGAAATAATTATAGTACTTTCTGATCATCTCACGATCTCGCGGTTGGTCAATGTCGTTATTACCGTTTCTATAGCAATCGTGGGGGAGAATCGAATGTTTTTTTTTCTTCGATCTTTTTTTATCGTTAATGACACCTTGCGACACTGCAGTTCGTTTTATCAACCACGCGTTACGCTCTTTCATGTTTCTTTTTCATTTTTTTGTCCGTCTCGTCGATTACTCGACATTGTGGAATTTCTTCCGTTCATTCTTTTTTTCCTTTCTTTGGACGATTTAAAGAGTCTCGTCAACCTTTGAGCCCACCCATGCATTTTTCATGTCACCTCGGTTAAATATTTAATTATCGAGAGAACGCGAGCGATGAGAGACAAAAAGCCGACCGGGTCGCTGGGTCAAAATTTACGAAGCATTTTTTTTCAATCGCGTCAAACCTCTGTGGCCAGACGTCGAAAAATATTTGTCAAATTTATCTAAAAACGAACCGTCATGGAATTTTATCGATTTTACATCAGCGAGTCGAATCGTCACTACCTCTCATTTTTGGCTCATAATTTCTTTTACGATTTCTGTCTATTTTTTTCGTATACCAGTGTGAAAATAATTAAATGAACATTTTATTTTCGACCTCTCTGTAATTTCGAAAGTCCGTTGTCTCGAGTATGAAAATAAATTGAAAAACCTGTTGGTACGAATTACAACGTAATTCGACGTAATTTCCCGATACGGTTTGATCGAAACTCCTGTGTAAGATCGGTCGCTCGTAAGAATCGGCTATAGTAGGAAATTAGCCGCTTTTACCGACAAGTCTCGAACAGAGAATGTCCGACCTGAATACCATGGGAAATTGCAAAAGCCATCATCTCGAACGTGAGTGATTTTTCTGACACTAAAACAAATATTTTCTACCACTCGAGAGAAATGTTTTCATTATACCTTTTTTTATCACTGTACCGTCCTTCGTGCTAATTTTGTTCGCGAAAAATTCCGAGAGAAATGTTTTCATTACCTTTTTTCTTTTATTTTTCATCACTACCGTCCTTCGTGCTAATTTTGTATCGCGAAAAATCACCTCCTGAACGTCGATTAATTAATCATGCGTATTGCAAATGAAATGCTCAAACGTCGCGATGCTTGTTTTTCGATCGGTTGCGAAATCTTTTGTATAGATTTCAATGTCATTCTTTGAGAAACAATCGATTTTTTTTTTCAGTTTAAAAATTGTGTTTAACAAATAATTGTATTGAGCAATGGAGCAATGGATTTTGTGAAATTGTATTTTTCTGTCAACAATAACGGGAAGAATGTGCGAAGTTCAAGATTTTTTTCAACGTGTCCTCGAGATTGCGACTTTATAAAAAGATCGGAGCTTATTAATTTTCAATTCCGGAGAAAACGAAGTTCATGCAGGCAAGGTGAGCTTCTTTTTTCCCGATGATAATGCGAAACAGGAGAAACAGCGATATTGGAAATCCACGGATTGATGAATGGCATGACAGTGAAAATTTTGTCGTTTTCTTGTGATAAGGGAAAAAAACTTTAACGTAAATCGCGAACGTGTAAATATTTTTTATAAATAATCTTCTCCATTACATAATCTTTCTCCATAAAAAATACTGAAAGTATTTTTTAAAGAGTCGAATGAAAACATAAAAATTTGTATTACTTAGAGTGAAAATTGTTTTTTTTAACCTTCTTCGAGTAAAATAAAAAATAAAAACTGCAAAAAAATGAAATTTTATTGAAAAATGACAATGGCATTGCATAAATTAGTAATTTAATGACTTCGAGTACGACTCATCTGATAACAATCGATTCACTATTTATTTCACTTGATAAATTTTAAAGAATTGTAATTCAACCAAAATCACCGCTCAAAATAAAATGCACTGATAACAAAATTTCACTGATAAAATTCTCAATTAAGTAACAGAATAATAACACCATGAAAACATAAAAATCTGCCAGGATCCACTTTTTCGGTATAAAAAAATTTGTCACGCATAAATGAAAAAAAAAATGTTTGCAATTCTGACACATAATGACAATATTTTGAGATCAAGATCGTGGGAAAAAACTTACCCGATGTTTTATAAAATTTCGTCGAATTGTCAAATATTAAAGACTAACGTGCGAAAATGAAAAACGATGGAAAATCGTGACAACAAAAGTGAAGAACAGCGAGAGTGGAAGTGCCAAACGGGACTGTAAGAGTAAAATGAGAGTTCTGGTTTTGTTGAGAGTTGATACTATAGATATCGCGCGCGTATAGCTCTCGATCACCGAAATGCCATTGGCGTATAAACAATTTTGCATTCCCACACCCTCGAACCAAACGCGCGCCTCAGACTTCCAATCGACTCCCGATTTATCTTCGCGTCAGACATAATCGCAACGAGTCCGGAGTATCATTCAAACTCGACTCTGAGCAGTCATAGTTCATCGTTTGCTCGGCCCCGGATTCGACATCGGATAATCCGTCCCATCAAACAATTTCCTGTTCTCCATACCTCATTTTTCTATACTTTCCGTGTAGTAGATCAACAATTTTTTTAAACATTTTTCGGTGTTTATTCTTGATAAAAAACTGATTTTTTAAATAATTTTTTAACTTGTTATATAATCACGAAACTCAATGTGGTTTTTTAATCTACAAACAAACGATTTTTTGGACATTTTTTTATACGTTTCACTGATTGACAGCGAGGTGTCCGGTCTTCCCATATGCTAATTGATTCATTCAAAATCGGTTGAGAACCAAGTTCACGTTTCGCAAATAAACATCAAACTTGACTCACAGTGTATCGTGAATTTGGTTATGGAAATGACAAAATTTGTTTTTTATGCGTCTGAACGTCAGTAACTGACATTGTCTTTAAAAAATATTATTAAGAATATTGTTCGTACTTGAGAAATAAATCGATTTTTTTAATTTTAAATTGGTCATGATTCATAAATTTTAGGAAATATCGCTCAATGAATGTGTAGTCGCACTGAGATTAAATGCAGTCAAGATTAAAAGCTCAACGCATTATTTAATGCATGCTGTAAAAAAGTGAACATCATTCTTCATATTTACTCTATTCATTCTTCCATAATTTTTTGTGTATTTTTAATGAACAAAAGATCGTCAGAACATTAACAATTTTTTTTTCCTTTTTTTATGAATATCAACTAGTAAAAATGCAACGTTCATTTGCTATAGAATTCTCATAGTGCTGAATTGTGTACGTAGATTTTTTTACAAGAATGGAAAACTACAGTCTGGAATCTGAAAAAAAACTCTGTAAGAGTTACGACGAATTGGATTTTATTCTACGCAAATTTTTCTTCGCTTTATCACTTGCCCATAAAATATTTATTCTTTTAACATCCTGGCCTCGAGCGATATTTTGAGAGTCGGTGTAGTATTAGTAGAGACTCGATGAAAATGCTTTTACCGGATTACGACCGCACTACCACGACTTTACCCACACAATCTCTACTCTATAGTACTTGTTTTTGGTTGATAAATAGAAAAATAGTTCAATTAATATTCAATCTGACGTTATTCTCTACGGGATTCTGCAAATAAGTTCAATTTTTTTTTTGCTGATAAATAAAAGTGAGAAATTATGGAGAGTAGTGTATGTACATAGAAAAAGTCAGTAAGTACAAATAACAAAATAATAGTAAAAAAATATTTACAAAAGTAAGTTAATGCATCGTTTTAAACCGGATGAAGAAACAATCTTAAGGGCAGAAATCACGTACAAAATTGTTACAATCAAATATCGTGGTACCGAATAATGAGATATTATAATCAAACATTGATATTTAATGTCATCTCAAAACTTACTCATTAAAGAATAATGCACAATTTGAAATTATTTTGCAACAAACTAAGATTAAAGTTTTAAAGGCGTTTTATACATATAATCCAAGCTTGGGCTTAACTCCATCAGTAATTAATTTATTTGAAGAAATACTCATTTGGATCAATCATCAATCAAACGTCCATTCAGAAAAAATTTTACTGATTTATGCAATCAATGCAAATGCAAATTTAGAAAAAATAGCGATAGATCGCAACTATAAGGGGATCGATCTGCGGTCCAGACTGTCTCTCGACGGAGTTCCCGTTCCTTCCAGATCTAGAATTTCAAGCGCTTGTTGTCTTCGTCAAAGGGAACTTAGAAAGGAGACTTGCACTCTTGAGAACTCGAGAGAGACTCGGCGCAAGTACATTTACGGAACGTCCACAGCCTCCGGTTCTACCGCTATTCTTATCTTCGACCGTATTACTTTTTTAACACTTTCAAAAGATATTTTAGATAATATTCAATTTTATGCGTTTTATACGAACCTGCCAGATAGATCCTATATAGAACTCAATTTTTTAATTGTTTCTTCCTCCACCCGTTACATAAATCGGATTTTATTTTTTGTCCATTGATTGAAGAATCTTTTACTGAAACTGGACAAGTATATTACTTTGAAATATTTTGTCTAGTGCTTGATTCAATTCTTCAAATTAACATAGAAATTTTTGAATCTTTCTCCCCTAAGACTCTGTTTATTGCATTGATTATAATCTCAATAATTATTGAGACTGCTTAAATATTCATATCACGAATTTTAAACTAATGCATGTGATATATGACCTCATAAATGTATTTGCTTATATTTTTTATAGTACTGCCGAATTTCAATTTAATTTAATCTGATTTCGAATTTCGAAATTTGTTCATTGTATATTTGTTTAATAATTTATTAATATTATAAATATTTATACCATCCCTACCTTATGATCGTTTTAGGAACGTGGATGAGTAAATGTGGACGTTACGTTTTCAGCATTTTCTGCAATAATGCAAAATTGAAAAAAAAAGATGAATAATGCAGATTTTTTGAATGAACGAATGAATGATCATCAAATTTATTAAAATATCGACGACGAAGACAAAACTATCGAGCCACGATATTAGTCGAGGGGGAACGAAGATTATCCACGTCAGTTTACTTTGACTCATATTTCCGACGATTTCTTTCCTATTTCTCGGAAATTTAAAGTTACAAATCCATCGTCGAGGCGTACATTCGCACTTAAAGCCGACAAAAGAATTAAAAGATGAGCAAAAAAACATTCAATAAATAATCGTCGATAATTCGCAAGAAATTATAATTTCTTTATTTTTTCATAAATTCAATAAAAAAATACAGTCATAAATAAAATAGTAAAAAATTCGTAAAAAGTCCGTTTCCATAGAAAATCAAGACTTTGGTGTCTCGATGCTGTAAAAAATATTTCCCGCTTCCTTATCGGTGAGAATAATCGATAAGATATCAGGATTGAGAGCGTAATTTCTCGCGATGGGAGCTCTCAAGTTTAGAGACCAGAAGATAATTCGAGCTTATAATTTTTTTGACATTTAACGATTTTGAATCGTGCTAGTCAAGTTCGTCAGATTACTCCCAAATCTGTCGTGAGATAAAAATCGCTGATAATTTTGTACGGCTCTATGTTTTTATAGTTTGATTTTCTCGTTCACGATAGTTTAAACAATTTTATCGTGACTCGGAGGCTGCTGCCAGCCACCGAAGGCTCTTTCCACTTCCTGGGCCAGGGCAATGGTTAAGTGATCGCTTCCAGGATTACCAACCAGCTGAAATCATAAATTTTTAGCAATTATTTTCTGAAATTACAACAAATAATATTCGCGAATTTTTATTAAGAAAAATATGAGAAATATATTATTCAACAAATGTTTTTAATATTTAAATTTTTTTTTGAACAAAAAATAATTTCGATTCTTATTGATTATTTTGTTTACTTGAAGTCCAATTGGTAGACCGTTCCTGTTTATTCCCATTGGACACTGCGTAACTGGAAGTCCCAACGCGTTGAATATCATCATGTACGAAACGTTACAAAGCTTGTGATAAATTTCGTAAGGGTAATGAGCTGGGTTGATGAAGGAAGGATAAATCAGAACGCCATTTTCCCCCAGGGTGTCCTGCAATTAAGAATATCGTTTAATGTAACTAAAATAAAAATGCCATTTGCTAAAAAAGTTTGTTGTTGTTTGAAATTCTTTTCAAATTTACACAATTTTGTAAAAAAATTTACCTCGAATTGCTTTTTCAACTCGCTGTGCTTCTCCAACATTCGATTGTAGAGGCCTTTTGGCAATCTGTCGTAAACTTTTTTAAGCACTCCATAAGCTACGTTCGGAAATGTATGGGGTGACATGAGGCACAGGTATCTGAATACTTCGACCGAAACGCTCTTCCATTCCTGGGCAGTTAGAAATATTAATCAATATACATATGTTTCACGGAAAATTAAGAAAAAAAGTTATTTTTAGTACTTTATCAGGAGGATGCATTTTTTGCAATATTTTTCTATATTAATAAACCGTTTTAAAATTAAAAATTATTACACATGAGTCGTTAGACTGTTTTATTATTGTTGTAAAGAAATTGTTTCACAAGATAGGGTTACGAATTTTATTGATTTTACGAAATTCATTTCTGAATGTTTCCACAGAAAAAATATTTAAACATTGTCAGATTTAACAATTTGTCAATTTAAAATGTGTTTTGTTATATCTTGAAGTCTGTCTGAACAAGATTTACTTCAAATGTAAATACGATTTGTAAAAACTTTTAAATAACCTTACACGAGGATTATCTCCTTTCTTGAAAATCGTGTCTGCGCCATCCAGACGCAAAAGCATTGTACTTCCGACTTCAAAAGCGTACTTCATTCCTTTGATATCAGCCTGAAAAAGTAATAATTCAAACGAAAATATTATTATTCATTTTTTTCCCTTTGTCAAGTTTTTTATGAACTGCGAATTTTCTTTTTATTATTTTTACAATTCATTTAATTAATAAACTTCGACAGAACGCACCTTTTGGACTTTTACACCGTGAAACGTTTCCAGGTGCTTCACTAATTTTCCAATACAATCTCTCAGTTCTCTATCGACAGGACTCGTTGCCCCGGAACCGCAGTCGTCCTCCATGTAGAAAAATTTCAAATCCGAAAGCGACACCTAAACAATTTTTTGAAAATTATTTGATGTGCATAAATTTTATCATAAATTAAACATGTAATTTTTTGTTTGAAACTAAAAATAAGTTTATCATTAAGTTTGATTCCTTCAAGTATATTTATCGCGATTTACCTTCTCATCGAGTCGAGACGCTGGGACGTCCGGCTGCACGATTGACTTTAATAAAATTGGCAAGTCCTTGGCATATCTCACCATTGGTCCTATCGTGAAAAACGAGCTCCAGCTTTCGTCGTCGCAGTCAGGCATATGACCTTTAGTCGAAACCCAACCTGAAAAATAATAATAATTGAATAATCAGAGGGAAATTTAGGAAAAATAAAAACATTAAACATTTAAATTTCAGAATATTGCAGAAAATCCTTAGAAATCTGAAGGAAAAACTCCACATGAATAAAATGTCAGTGTCACATCCACGTGGGTCACGACTAAACGAAAAAAAACGAGCTATGAATTTTAATAGCGTTTTGATAGACTGATGCAGGAAAAGAAATTACATCCGTACTTCTTGTACTTCTTACTCGTTAAGAAATTTCTTTGTATCTTTTTCCAATAAAAAGTAATACTAAAAAAATAATGTGCGCAATTCACGATGCATTTTTTACGTAATTTCATTCGTGAGGTTTTTTTCAACTTCCTGTTATTCCTTATGGTAATAGACGAGGTCTCGAAAAACATTTTTCTTTATTCTTCCGCCTCGACTCACCTGGCGTCGGTTTGTGTCCGAATACTCCGCAGAACATCGCTGGCAATCTCGCGGATCCACCGATGTCGGACGCAAGGCTCAGAAGAGACGCTCCTGCGCCCAAAAGTGCAGCCTGGAATAAAAATTATTTTCGCAATCAAAAACATGAAGCAAAGAATTTCAAAATTTTCATCACGATATGCACATAAACAATTTTTATTTTGGAAATTGTTATTCTTAAATGTTTACTATTTTTTTGTCTTTATTATGTTTTTGATTTTTGTTTGTAAAAATTTTTTGGAATATTTACCTCGCCTCCGGAAGATCCTCCCGCAGTCCTTCGAGAATCGTAAGGATTTTTGGTCGTTCCTGTCACATTGTTGAAAGTTTCCCAACACATGCACATCTCTGGTGTGTTACTGACCAATAAGGGGATGCAACCCACTTGACGAATTTTTTTAACGCATTCCGCGTCTTCACTTGCTCTGATTGGAATTTCGGATTTTCTTCCTACACTATGGCTCATACCTGCAATAATATAATTAATCTCGTTGATGTATTTTGAAATTTCAATTGCTTATTAATTTTCAGAGATCAATTATATTTTCGAAAATGAGAAAATATCAGAGATAACAGAAATTACGTGAAAAAGGATTTTTATAAATTATTTAAAAGTGTCAAAACCTTGAGAAAAATATCGAAAAAATAAAAAGTGCTGAGCGACTCATCGGCACGAAATTTGTGTCATTATTTTCATCGAAAAAAAAATATCCTTGAGAATGTTTCTATTTTTTCAATCTCGTGAATATAATATTATTAATTTTTTAAGCTACGAATTATATTATAAAGAATGAAACAATATTGATAATTTGTTATTCAAAAATAGGTAAATCTAGAGGAAAAATTTCATTGAAACCTAGAATGCATCGCCAGGCGACAAATGTCATTGGCACGAGATTTCTGTCGTTATCCTCATCGAAAAAAGATCCTTGAGAATTTTCTCATTTTTTTTTCAAGTCTCGCGAATAATATCTTCTGCAAACACTTGCAAAGCGTTTGTGAATACTTCAGCGAGTCCGTTTCGAAGAAATATTTTCCATGTGACGAACAATAAGTGCGTTCAATAACGAGCTGTGCTGCAATTCGAAAGTGATGAACGGACTGTTCGCGAAAGAATTTGTGAAAACCATCGTCGCTTCTTTCCTCTTTTCATCATTTTTTTCTTTTCTTTTTTTCAATAAATATGTGAATGATGGAAGTCCATGGTGCACGATAATTTTTTTTACACACATATGCACGCTCTACAAACATCGCGTGCGACTGCGTATTTTTTTTGTTCAATGTCTATACTGACAGCCTGCTCAACTACGTAGGGTATTATTCGATAATGAGACATCGTTAACGTCTATTATGCGCTTACACAATTTATTAGATCATTTTTTTCATATTTCTGAACAAAGAAAATTATTCAAAAAATAGCATAAGAAAAATTTATTCTATACAAAATGTACCGTTATATAAAATTGTTGAGCGAAAAAAAGAATAAGTTAACAATCGTGAGTAAAAATCGCAATTTGTCAGTACGGAGATCAATTTTTTAACTCTTCGGTTGCATTACTATTCGAGTTATCGAACAATCAAATTTACAAAAAGTTCGTATGCGTCGATGCAAGCAGAATTGAATAAAAAATGAAAACAATGTTCGTTATTATCAAATAAATGGATACAAATTCCCAAAAAATATTTGTCTACGAGATATTGAGTCATTAAAGAAAACATTTCCGTTCTTGTGCATGGAGTCAAAGAGAAAAAGGACAATTTTCTCTTTGGATAACTCGAAAACTATGTAGATAAAAATTTTGAAAAAAATCATGTTCATGTATTTTTTGTTAAAGAACATCCTGCCAAAATTGTATCACATTTTGATCATAGTCGCTTATGTACTGAAACACCTTAATAAAAATAACATGGATACTTTTCGTTCATTTATTCAACATCTAAAAGCAGACGAAAAATTTGCAAATCCGTGTATTTTTCATTTGAGTAAAATGACGACACCAGGAAAATGAATTACAAATTTCATTTAACCAAATCCATTTTGATTTTGGGTCACCCTCTTCTTTTGATACAGTTTTTAGGGTCTCGCGATGATTCAAGTCGCGGTTAACCGAGCACGCGTATTACAGACAAGCGATCATAATACTAAGCACGCGAGTGTATATCAGCCGTCAGGTAACCCGAGATTGATGCAAAACTCGTTTTGATTAAAGTTAGTGTCTAACCGGTTTTGAATTAGACCAAATGCTCCTCAACCTCTTTGCATTGAGAAATTTTAACGCCTGCGCGACTTCATCCCCAAGATTAAAAGCCATTACTTACTTTTTGTTAGATAAATCAAAATCGACATAAACGTGACAGATTTATGAGAAAATTAATTATTAACGCATTACGACTGAACTCAAAAAATGTTCTCGTATTTAATTACTTTTACATTGTATAGCAACAGCTTATGAATTTTTTCAATTCTAATTCATTATCGATGCAAATATTTTGCAATGTTAAAGTTATGTGAGCCTCATTTTTTATTTTGAAGGAAATAAATTGAGTACATAAGTATGCTGAGTTTAAACGAGGAAGAAAAAAATAGAAAGTGTCTCAGTCTCCGCGGAAGAGAAGGTCGAGGATATGAAGAGGAGGCTCGTATTTATTCGAGCGTGAAGAATCCTCGTTTGCACTTTCCCTGTTCCCATTTCCGAAAGGTTTGCCACTTTCGACACTTTTTTTTCGTTCTAAAAGCCTTTTATGACTCTTTTTTTTATTTTTCGAGACAAAAGGACGTTGGGAGGCTTGTTACAGATAAAATAAATATGTTAAAAGTTACCTTGAACCGCGATGCTCTCTTTCACGGTTACAGGAATACCGAGGAGAGGAGTCTCACGCGCGAGAGTCTCCTCGGACTTGCCGGTCGATCTGAGAAACGCGTCGACATTTTGAGCTTCCAGAAGCGCAGCTTCGAAGCGATCCTCCACGATCGCGTTTATCACAGGATTTACCGCCTTGCATCTCTCGATGTACGCCGACACAACGTTTTCGCTTGTTATCTAAAAGACAAGCAATTTTTGACAAAAAATTTGTCTTTAATTGTATGAAATAGTTTTGTGAATATTTTTTGAATGATTTGCTAAACGGTTTATGGGATTTATTGCGAAGATGATGAAAGATGGTCGAAATCCTGTCGTAAAGTTCTTCAATATATGTATGTGAAATTTATGTGCTAATGAAATTTATTTTTCTAATTGCTAATTAAAATTTCTTAATGATTTTGTTCGATAGTGGAAAATATTATAACTTATTTCTCTCATAGATAATTCATAAAATTATTGTTCAACTATTTTTTCAGTTTGTTGTGTTTTGCAGTTTTTTATATAGAAAACATTTATAAATTTTTGAAAACTTCGAAACGTGAGAATTTTCTTCGATTTATTTCAAAACTTCGTACGCTTTGAAAACAAGAATTTTGAAAATTTTCGAAATTTAAATATGAGTTTTGCATAATTTTGAAAATTAAAAACTATCATACTTCTCTTTTTCGTATTTTTTCGGCGAGCTCCGTAGCCGTCAGTAGCAAAATTTTATTGTGAATCGGTGGGCAACGTCGACGATTTTTTACCAGTGCACGTAACCTCGTGATGGGTATCACGAGACAGCCGAGAAGGAACAGCAAGCCTTTCAAGATTCTTTTTATCACTGCGTTCAACATCTCCTGCGAAAAGAAAAATCACATCACATTTACATTGAATGAGAACCATTTTTTCCTGAAATAAAAATAAATGACGTTATTCTGCGTTTTTTTGCCTAAAATATCTCTCTCGTT
The DNA here is from genome assembly GCA_030522605.1 of Cremastinae sp. B BG-2022a. Taxonomy (NCBI): domain Eukaryota; kingdom Metazoa; phylum Arthropoda; class Insecta; order Hymenoptera; family Ichneumonidae; species Cremastinae sp. B BG-2022a. The sequence continues at coordinate 128,437 of JAPYYX010000064.1, forward strand.
ACCATAATCGACGAAAATGTTTATAATTGTCGCAACGCACTTTATTTTCTTGAGATTTTAATCGACTTTTCTAACAAGACCTCACTCTAAAGATCAAGTTCCCGATCGCTCCGATTACGGATAATTTGATCAAGAATCGTTCTTCTCGTTCGCACAAATTGATACAATTAATATTGTATATTAGTCAACGACGTCTTGAATTACCTTGAGAACTTTTACCGCTGAGGGAGATAGAGAGAAAGAGAAGGAGAAAGAGTACAATAATTTGTAGCAATTGATACAAGCCACGAAAGCGATGTTTAATCGCCATAAATTGGCGGCTGCATAGATTTTTATTCATCAGCGTTCCATTGAGTTTTCAATCATCTTCAATAACGTTTAATATTTCATAAAAATATATTTGTTCTTATATTCCACAATGAAATAATATTTTATCAATAAAATAATGCTAAAGTAAACTTTTGAGATGAGCCTAAACTTTTTGTTTATTTTTGTATATTTTGTTTAATTGTTGATTTTATTTCAAACGAACACAGTGAACAAAAGAATCGATAAAAGTTCCAAAGTTTGAAATTTTTATTGACTCGTCTATCGTACTCTGAAAAAAGAAGATTTTGAAAAGTTGGCTAAGTACGATAATTTGCCTCGAGTAAATTGTGTACAAAACGATTTCGATGCGCATCGTAATCTTCAACGGTGGCCTAGTTAAGAAATCGGTTCTTTCCGAAAAACAAAGACACGTGATTTAATTCAGAAATGCATTACGGTGCATGCCACCTTATTATACTAAAATTAATTGAAACCAATCTCGTATACGTAGACAGAACAAAAAATAAGAAATTTTAAATTAACAAAAAATGTATAAAAAAGTTATGATGCAACTTCAATTATGATGCGAATGAAGAAAAAGACGTTTCACGTCAAAACATTCTCTCAGAAAAAAGCCATGACACGTACAAAAATAATGTAAACAATGGAAAATAAAATTGTGCTGCAATTTCATGCGATTCATTTTATGCCAAACTAGCGCGAATTTTCTTATCAATTTTATCAGGAGAGAGAGAGAGAGAGTGAAGCGAGAGTCGGATGTGTGCGCGCGGAAAACTCGCGGAATTACGAACTCACCACACCGTTGAAGTGAAGATCGGCGTATATGAGTGACAGAATCGAGAGTGCTAGCTCCATTTCTCTCTATCCGATAATTCAAGGTCCGAAATTACACTTTGTTAAGTTCAATCAGTCTTCACAAGGCCACTTTGTACATACAAGTTTATAGATATTAATCACTTTAATCGACACATCCATGCAATTTGAATTCCTTTTCAGATTTTCCCCTAATTGTTGCACGTAGATTAAAAAAACTGCAATTTTATAACGAGTCTTTCATAATTATGCAATTAATATTCTTTAAGAACAATAGATCTCATGAATCGGTGGATACAATTTCTCAATCATAAAAACGTACCAAAAATATAAGGAACGAAACAGTTTGAGAAAAAAAAATCAAATTCCTTGAATTATTTTATCAAAGAAGATAAGAATTTTTCTTATTTCTACGCTTGCACAATTTAGAATTCGAATAGAAATATGTCGCTGATATTTGAAGTAAAAACTTGAAAAAAAATCTCACAAAAAAATCAATCAGAGAACTTTAAGTGTCTGAGAAAACGAATTCGCGTTGATTAGTAAATCGTCATTTTTGCACAGACACTCGAAAAATACGAACAAAACCGTTTAAACGATTATCGGGGGAAAAATAACTGAAATGGAGGATGGAAGTGAAGAAAAAAGTGAAAACTGGATGATAATTTAGCACTGCGGGAGAGCAAAGATCCGGTGAGACTCGCGGATACTCAATCATAAAAGTGAGTCGGGAGTTAGGTGAGCGATCACTCAGCTTTGTCTGTGACAACGACGACGACGACGACGACGACGACGACGACGACGATGTCGTCGATGGTGGGGTGTATCGTCTGTATTTGGTGAAGTGACGAGAACGAAACGAGAAGACTACATCGTCGGAGACGCACAAAAGACAAGACGAAATTATTTCATAGCCGAGAGAAATCATCACTCAAGCATTCTATTTGAATTCGAATTATTCAAGGAGGTCCAAAGTAAAAATTTTGCAATTATAATTTCTCCGCGGATGCAAATATTTTCGCACGCGCACTTCTCGTTTATGACTGAATAAAAATCGCATTGACAATTGCAGACTCGTCAAAAAATTGGAAAAACTATTGGAATAATTTACTGCTTTATGTCTTTTTTTAAATTTATATATTAATTGTTTTACCTTGAAAATTTTTATTGTTCAAAAAATTATTGATATTGATTGATTGTTCATAATATTAGTTAATATTAGGATTAATGAATATCTTCATTATCTCATTTCTTCTTTCTTTTATTCCAAATTTTGTTCGTGATTGCTTGGTAGATTTACGATGAGAATTTGGCAATTTTTATGATCCTCGATATCTACAAAGCTCTCATGGCGTAAATGATACCTCTAATTATTATATTTATTCAAGACTTTTTTAAATGTAGACAACAATAAACATTAAATGATACTAATGTCAATTATTATCAAAGTATGACGCGTACGAATTGATTCACGACTTTGCTCCCTAATCGCACACGTTAAGTAATTATTCGTTCAATTATCGTGTGCATGTGTATGAGATTCATGCCACGGATTGACTTCGAAGTGCTCAATAAATCAATGACCAGTGAACGATCGTAAAAAAATCGTGAAAAACGAAATCAAAAAATTGCGAGAGTCTAGCCTCAAAAAAAATCATTGGTTTTTTAAGAAATTTCTTTTTTCTTTTAACATATAAAATCTTTTTCTTTTTCATTTTGATTTCGCTCGCAGAACCTTCCTCAACAAAGAGAAATCATCGGTCTCTTTTTCGCTGAGAATGTCTTGGAGAGAGCGAAGACTTCTCGAGCTCAGCATTTTATATAGGTGAGCTGTACGTATATACAGTCAACATGTAACCTAACGGTACCGAATAATCGGAACGTCAGTAACAGGCTTCAGACATTTCTCTAAAAAACTTTAAAAATTTCTTCTAAAAAGTTGTATAACAAAGCTCATAAGAAAAATAAATTATGTTCTATCATAAATAAACATTACTTATATTCAAAGAAAATGAAATAAAAATAATAATTACTTACTGTTATTTTAAAATGTCGTTGTATATACCGCGCGAACGAACCACTATTTAAAAATTATCACTTTGAAGTAAATCAGATTAAAACCTTTTCTTTTTGAGAAATTTTTTTCGGGGCACTGAACTCATTTTACAAATGTTATCTTTTGTTCACAACACTCGATAGTACAGTCGACGATAAAAGAAACAATTATTTTCCTTTAAACAAACCGGAACAACGTTCTCGACAAACAACGACACTTTGAAGTTTGAGCCACTGTTTTTATTTACGCACCGTGATCATTTATCTATCTACTCTGTTATATCGATAAATAATTTAAGAAAAATTATTTTGTACTTTAATTCTAAATTTTTACATTTTTTTAAGGTATTTTTAATAAAATGTCGTTTGATATAAAAAATTCTTTGTTTTCACCGATTTTCCGGAGTTTGGAAAACTTTCACGGCGCGCAGCAAGCAACGAACTGAACGCAGAGGCGACCGGAACGGCGAGTGTGCTCTCCCCGTCAGCTTTTATTAAAAACGCCAGGTGATTCCAGGTGAATCGAACACCGTGGATACCATCGTAAACACAGACCCGCTTTCCCTCTTCTTTTCATAAAAAATTTCCTGATTCTCGTCCTTTCTATTTGATTTTTTATTTTGAATCGGCTAAATGGAATCGCGTTTGGAATTCGTTTCGACCATGAATTTTCAAATGGAAATCCGCTGGGCGCAGGTATGTCAACCCAGAGGTTTATCAACTTCTAGCGAAAGGAGTTCTCTCCTGAGTTTTTCAAGGTCTGCAAACTTTTAGGAACGCAAAAGAAATATCTGAACTAAGTACGTAAATACCGGTTTTTCGCTAGAATTTTCATTTTTTTTAAACGAGATTCTTATAATTTAATTTGATCGGAACAAATGATCTAAAAATGGAGGTCCAAGCATATAAAACACTAAAAAATTTTCAAATTTCAATGTGAAAAAAAAAACAAAAAAAGAGAAAAACTTACGGCGATCACTTCCACCTAATTATGGAGGACACCATTTAACTCGTTATTAATGAATTTTTTGTAAAAAATTTAAAATTGTTCCAGAAATTTTAAAATTTTATAAGTTCGTGGAGTATTTTTTTTATTTAAATAACATGGATCTGCATGATATTAAACTGTGTGACATTAAAATGCACGAAATCGGTAAATTTTTTGCCGCAAGATATTTTTAAGCATCTCCTTTTATTCATGTGACCTTTTTTGACAATTTTGCTCGCGTGCCGCGCAAAAAACGCTGACGAATTTCTTTTCGAGTGTACCCCAGCTTTTAGCAAGGGGAAACAATAGTTACGTCAAAACGAGAAATCGCCGTTACGCAAGTGTGCGAAACGTAATTAAGAAAAGTCAATAATTTTTTTTTATTTGCGAATTGAGTAATTTTTTTTGCGTGTAACGTTGAAATGATTTTTCTTTGTTTAATCAATTCAAATTTTGAAATTTTTTTTCAATCGAAGTTTCAGATGATTTCAAAGTATCGAAAATTTATAAATTTAGAGGTTAAAATTAAAGTTAGTTAAAATTATTAAAAATTACACTGCCATGTAATTTCGTGCGTGTTTTTTTTAGAATTATCATTTGACGTGAATTTAGCTAAAGTTGCAGATTTCAAAAACTCAAAAAGTCAAATATGTCAAATGTATTTTGACGTCAAATACTACGAAAAGAAATATTTAAGGAAATAAAAGTACTAACATTTTGTTACCTGAAAAAGCCTGTCACGAACTTGCATAATTTTCAAACCTTTTAAATAATGATTGCAAAGTCTTCACTTGAATTTTCGAGAAGTAGAATTTTCTTTGAATTCCTCTGACCGGTTCAATTTTGACGAAGAGAGTAGTTTCGAGTTGTCATTGACTTTTTAATTATTCAAGCATCAATTTAATATTTATTTGACAATCAAGAAAATAGTATTTAAAAAATTATTACTCATTTTTTTAATAATTAAATTTAATTTATAACAATCTGAAGCTAAAAAAATGAATTAAAATTAAAGTTTTGAATAATCTAATAGGTCTCACGAGATTGGAAATAAAAAGAGGTAATTGAAAACGAAAAGCACGTTTTTCTCTCCGTTCAGAGAATTCGTTGGCAATCGTGAAAAGATTTCCAATCGGATACTACGTTTACATGAATTATTTGACGCGAAGCTTCATGATTACATCGAGCCTTCGTTTATTTGAGAAAAATACTATATACATTGCACAGATATTATCACTAGTATCGCTACAGCGAACGAACGATTAATTGTTTACAGTTTTTTAAAATTAATTTCGTTATTTTTATTTGACAGAGGCGAACGTGCTATTACGAGGCGAAAACGTGTTTAAAACACCAACGCGTTCGACTCCTCTAATTTTGGTCTTGAAATTTTCTTAAGAGTGCGAAAATAGTTTTTTTACTGTTTGTCCGTAAATTGGATGTAATTTTGTTTGAAATACTTCGTCGCTATACGAACGATACGATTGAAAGAAAAAGAATCGTCATGTAAGTGCTTGAGAAACTGAAAAATTGTCGGTAAAACGGAGACAATTGAAAATGAGTATTTTTATTTTCTTTAGTCTTGAAGAGGCAACTCGAGGATTAAGCCGTTCGGAAAATAACTCGGTAGCACCTCGAAAAATGCGAAAAAAAAATCTCCAAATTGTGTGAAAATTTGGAAACAATCGCTCTACAGTCTTTGTAATTTTTGTTTGTATTCCTCATTTCTTTCTTTCGGTCTTAAAGGCAAGGTTTCTTTTGTTTGGTTCCTGAAGGCGACGTGAATATTTTTCTCTCTTCCGCGTCAATTCGTTCGAGCACTGCGTCGAGTCCAAAGTTCCGATGAAGATTTATCCATACTCATCGAAACTTAGGGGTGACGTTTAAGCTTTTTTAATATTATTTTATTACGCGTGAGACCGCAAAAACGATCTTTTTTTAGTTTCTGTAGATTCTCCGATTATTTTGAGATTTCTGTAATTTTTGTTCTTGTTCTTGCACCAATTTGAACGATTTTTTTTTCCTCAAATTTTCACTATTTAGCTCGAATTATTTACTCTTTTCGTTATTTTCAAATTTTCTCTTTTTTTTCGTTCGATCGTTTTCGTGGGCGTCACTCGACCGTTCTCACGTTTCTTTAAGTACTGAATATAATTTAATTAGTCGTTACGTGAAATTACATTACTTAATCCTTAAGCGCGTGCAGAGCTACATATTTCAATTTCTTCCATGTGTTTTCTATTCTCCACAACACTTTTGCTTTCTTCCTTTCTCTATTTTTCCTTCTCTTTTCCATACGATCAATAATCATCGATCATCAGCCCATGTATCGTAAAATCGTTAATTTATTGTAAAAAAAATACGCTCTAACGACACGGCGAATATTTTGTTCTTTTTTTCTCCTCGTCTCTCTCTTTTCAATTTTCGCTTTTTTGTATTTCTTTTACACACGCACGCACAGGCACTCGCACACAATGTGAGTATACGTATTTCTAAAATGTTGGATAACACAGTTTTTCGGAAAAAATCCTTTAGCATTCGAAATATACGATTTTTCAACCTCAATCTCCTCTCTCCTTTTTTTCCTACATTCTCGCAACAGCTCGTTATATAAAAAATAAATTTTCATCCGACGCCGTTAATTTATCGTGAAAAAAGCTGTTAATCCATCCTCGTTATTATTAATATTATTGTAGTTAATGTTATTATTATCGTTAATATTATGATTTTAATTACACTTTTTAACGAAAGAAATATCTCACTCGAGTTGCGTTTTTCTTTGCTTCATTTTTGGAAATTCTTTAACCTTTTTGTATTGAGAATTTTCTCCTTCCGAATGATTCTTATCTTTTGTATACATTGCTTTAAGGTTTCTCGAGCGAGATTTTCTCTTTGCGAATTCTATTCTCGCGCCTACGCGAAAAGCTAACGAAGCTTTCGAAATCCTCCACGGGAACTCGATTTTGAAAAAACGAGCTTCACTATCGAACTAATTCAATTTTTTTTCTCAAATTGGTCGTTTAGAAGTCACCATGTCCTTTTTTTTGGTGAACATAAACGAGACGCAATTCGTTTCATACGAATCGTCGCAAGATTCGTAGAATCGTCAGAGATAAAAGTATTCGAAAATTTGTTTTCCGATCGTTTATTAGAAAATTCATTCTTCGTGTTTTCGTGAAATTCTTTTTGCCATAATTTCAAGCATGTGGGACTTAAGCGTCGAGAGATCACAATTAATTCCTGATAGCAGATAAAATGATGAGACTAAACATTTTATATGGTCAACGCAATTTCTCGGAAATGTTTGGCTTGACGATAAGAACAAATTGCAGATACACGCGAAAATGGATCATGCAAAGAGATTGTTGATGTGAAATCAGAAAAGAAACAAAACGAGTGAACTCAACGAGGTGATAAATAAATTATGAATAATTAAAAACAGGGGCTAGGGTGTCTAATTCTCAAAAAAGCGAGGAAGGCAGACTTCATAAATTACGACGAAACGATTCAACAATATTTGACTACTTTACACGTTTCAATTTTTTTTTTTCATTCCTCATCGATCAATCACTTTCTATCAAGCGCCCCAAAAAATGCACCGTAAAAATGAAAACTTCACTCCTGCTCGATTTTTCAACGATCACCCACTTTGTGCGGTAACGAGAAAACATTGGTCTAGACCATCGATGTAGCTGGTGAGTCGAGATCGAGGACGATACTTGGATCGGTACTGACGGCGGATTTCGAAATAGCGCGAATTAATATGCGATTTTTCGGCGGAGTGCGGGCAGATGCGAATGAGATTCTTTGGAGGCTCTATTCTCTCGTATTCTTTCTCCTTCGTCGTCTCTCTCTTCGTTTTTTCGTGGATCGCTCTTGACCGGAAGACCGTTCATCACGCGTCCTTCGCCGTCAACTTTTCTATCAACTCTTGCAACGGTGCCAGCTCTCGTCTCTCGATAAGATTAAATTCCTGTGTAGATGATAAGTTTAAAGAGACAACCTTGTAATTATTTGCAATTATTACAATTTGATTCGAAGATATATAAAGTAATTCACGACTAAAAGATCGAGTAATTGTTAGAAAGTGCAAAACTGTTAGAGAGTTTTGTTTATTTTTATTTAATTATTTTTTTTGTTTAATTATTTTTTTGTTCTTTGGCGATCTGATTCTGAGTGTAAATGATTAAAAGTAAATAATAGTAGCGCATTACAATACCGTGACAAAATTTATGTCAAATTTCTTTGAATTTTTGATTATTGTATTTTAAATTCCAAAAACGTCGCTTTTTTGAGACTTTTAGGGTGAATCTTATTTTTCAATTTTATCCTTTCACAAGTATATCACTAACTTGTTATAAAATTATGTAAAAGGTGAATCATTGTTCTCTTACCTGTACGAAAAATATAAAATGCTTGAAAGACGTGTTAAGATGAGCCTCTTCTCCCAATTGAACAACCTCAGTAAAATGCTGGTGATAAATGTGTGCGTATACTCGGAACAATCTCTTCAGGATGGTTTTAGCAATAGAGAGAAAATTTTTTGGAAATGGAACACCTGAAAGCAAAGGATTCATTTGATATAATCTGAAGTATTCCATATATTCTCTCATATTATTTTCAGTTTTTTACATATTTTTGAATATTTACCAATTTTTGAAGGAAAGAGCGTCTCATCGTCAAGCTGATCCTGCACCCAAGTCATCAAATAATCTATGTATTTGGGAGCAGAACATTTTATCGGCTTTTTTACAGTATGCCCATCTGCCCAGTGATACTCATATTTTGGACCAGCTGACATTATTGGACAACTTTCCTCTGTGCAAAACTCAGTTATTGTGCCATACAACATGTTGATTTGGTTGAAAAAATCAACAGCTAAAAATAAAATTCCAGTACTTTTAGAATTTGATTTAGAAATTCAATTGTCAAAAATATAAATACATTTTTTTCGCAAAACCAGAAGAAATGTATGAATTGTATAAACATTACGCTACTTGAATACTCATGGAATTTTGTATATAATATTTATTTAGAATATAAGTATAAAAGTTATTCACTGTTGACTGCAACCCATTCATTCAAGTCTTCTCCCTCAGGGAGCATGACTGCGAGTCGCAAATTTCCAGATCCAAGTGTTGCCGCTGCATGTTTCATCAAGTCATACTGATGAGTTCCTTCCGGAATATTTTTCTTCGGCTTGAATGTTTTTGACGAACGGCTTCCACTGTAGCAGTGAAATTTAAAACTCTCAATGACTCAAGGACAAAATTTTTTTTTTATATTTTGCATAATACAAGACTATGTCTTTGCATAATTTTTTGTGACAGAAAGTCAAATCAAATGAAATATTTTCTAGTTGAAAGTAAAAAAAAAACATATTTTTTCCAATTTTTAGAAATAGAAATAAAACTTTCCCTTGACAAATGACTCATAGCAAGTGACTAAAATTGTCGTAATGACGTGATTTCAAACACAAACGCGTTTCAATACGATAAATTGATGACAATCGCACAAAACTTCTATTAAAATTGAATATCTACACAAAAAAGCAAAAAAAAAAATATAACAACACGACTCGAGTAACAAGGCACGATTTTTTAATCCAAAATACTAAAAGCATTTTTTTCGAATTTGATTGAATTTCGAATTGCCACAAAAATGAAACATTATTAGCTAAACTTTCAAAAAGCTTGAGTAATTTTTTTCAGCCAATTTGACGTTCTTCCGAGCACGGAATCGATCGTTTTATTTTCTTATTTTTCCCCCATTATACCTCGATTGTCGATTCTTTCAACAATCATATTTCATTTTTATTTTCGTGTTTTTTACACAACTTAGGCTCGATGCCAAGAATTGCAATCGTGAAAATTATGCATGGATTTTTTAAAATTATTATTTTCAATAGACGTAAAAAACTTACAAAAGGAAGCTCATCTTTGCTTGGGCGATTGTTTTGTCGTAAGAATGAACAGGATTGTTATATATATTATTTTTTCGTGCGAGAGGCAAGAAATATTACGATGGCGGCTCACGCGTAAGGATAAACGTGAAACCGCGCATAGGATTTAGAGAGACGGTTCGTGGCCGTCTTCAAGCACGGAAGAAAATCGTTTTTTCTTTGCGACTGATTTTTTTCAACTCTACTTTGTTGTTAATGGCGATATAACGAACGGGAAGATAGAGAGAGAAAGACAGTGACGGTTTTGTCAACTGGCCGTCCAGAGTTCCGTCGACTACGCACACTGTCACGCGCGCCCGCGCACACTGACGAGCTCTGACACATGCGCGATATTTATCGCTCTCTGAGCCAATTATCAGCGGTAGATAAAAAAACGCAAATATTTCCATCCACTTATTTTTGCTGAATAATTGACGCTTGAAAAAGAATTATCTGAACTTTTTTACAATGACAGGAGACTTTTTGGTTAATCGACAACAAAATACGTGTCTCTGATAAAAGAAATTTGGCGTTTTTTGGAATTTGATCTCCCGTCTCGAGAAATTTTTCGCTAACGGGTTTGAAAAATCGTCGATAGAGAGCGTTCAAATTTTTGCGGCTCTTTAAATCGGGTTCAAATTTTCATTATTTTTGTTTATGTTCATATTGTTGATAATTTCGTTTTAAAAATATATGTTTTCATTTTTCTCAACGCAATATTCCATGCTTTTCAAGTTGTATTTTTGATAATAGTCAAGTACGCTTGCATCTGCGTTATATTTTTTGTATCCTGGAGTACTAAAAACACTCAGTTCCAACTCTAAGTTGTATCTTCAGTGCACCGAGAATTCCGCGATTATAATCTAAAAAACAGTTTTAAACAGGTAATAAAAAGAGGTTTTTTAAATTTAATGTCGATTCAAATAGTGTTAATTCATGTCGTTCATTTTTTAACACAATTCAAAAGATTTTAATCGCAGCAGATCAAACATAACCTGAAAATTTGTATTGTTCATCAAATTTATATTTGCAGATGATTTATGAAAATGGGTGAAGAGGCAATGGAGAGAGTTTTTATCTTGCTTAAACCTTTATGCGATCAACTAGCAAAAAAACCTGATGCACAAATAGCCAAAACTCTGTCAGATACCATAAACCGATGTTCAGAATCAGAGATCGCCTATTATATAGAATTTATAGTTTTTCCAGTTTATTTACATCTTAATAATGATAGTCTCAAGTGAGTATTTACTTTTATACATTATTTTCCATGTAGCGATATACTTTTTCTGATATTTATGTTCACCATAATAAAAATCTAATATTTCTCATCAGATATTTTGATATCTTTTATTATTATTTCAGCAAAGAAATAAAGTGTCGACTGGTTGACCTGTTGAGAACTATCCTCTCCAAAGCAAAAATAAAAAATATCAACTATTTTTTCAAATTTTATACTACTTTGCTACTGCAAATTTATGACAACACCCAACAGAGCATGCGTAAGTCTGTGTTGAGTGAGGAAAGGGGATGAGATTGTTTTTTCTAATTAATAATAAAAATTCAAACTTTCAGTCATTCCTTTACATGAAGAATTCAAAGAGAGCGTTGTGAAATGTTTGAAACATTTGGTCAGAAGCAGTTTCACGGATTTGATACAAAATTTGTATGTTCGACAAAATGCTGCTAAACTTAGTCAAGGGGTTTACACATGCTTGAGCATTGCAAAAACTGAGAAATTAATATCCCTGAGGTACTTTACTTATTTCTACTTAATTGAATTATTATACCCGATTCATGAATTTGCCATTGCTTTTGTATTGAGATTTTATTTTGAAGGAGCTTAAGGAAATATTGAAATAAACAAACATATGATTATTTTATAGAGTGGCTGCTTTGGAAGCGCTCATGGCCTTGTCACATGTCGATGATGAGGCTGATCCAAATGATTTGGTACTCAGAGCACAAATAGCAGACATACTAATGTTTTTCTTACCTGGGATTGCTCATGGTCTCTATGAAATTGCACTGGGTAGTGATTTGCAGCATCACACCATTACCATGGTAAAATTGAATTTATATTTCAATAGGAACATTAATACCTAATTTATATTTGTCTAATTTTTTTTGTTCGTTTTTTTATCTAATTTTTTTTTTAAATCTTCAGCTGGCCGTTCGTGCCTTTGGGAGGATAGTCACTCTTGTAATGGAAGACCAGCCTGATCGCAAAGATGTTGATATTGAAAGTATTTTGAGAAAACAAAATGTTCAAAAGCCACTCGATCCTTTGGGAAATTTATTGAAATTAGAAGGTAACAAAGGAATGGAAAAACATTTGAAAACAACGATGAGAAATGAGGAATGGCTGGAAGCTGCGTCCACAAAACTCAATGGGTTGATCCAATCTCTTAGTAAACTCGTGAGACATTCTCATCCTCAGGTCAGAAAAGAGTTGGCATTGGCTGTAAAACTTTTGCTTGAAAAGTGTTCAAGGTGAATTTATTTCTTTTATTACTTTTCCAATGTCACTAAAATTTATCGCAGTATTTATAAATAACAACGAATGTTTAACAATTTTTACTTATTACGCACCTGTTCTTTATTCTCAGAAACATGGCTAGCAACTTCATTGATCTCGTCGAAATATTGATATCGTTGTCCGAAGATGAAAGTGAAGAAATCAAAGAATTATCGTGTCTGACGTTGAACGATATCAACAATAAATTTAGCAGTAATTTTGGCATGAGGTCTATCGTCGAGTTATTGGAAGAAAATTTTTATAAACTTCTCACGAAACTTCCGCGATTGATTAGAAGATCTGGTAAGCAAGGTGTCATTTATGCTTAATATTTTTTAATCCAGCCTTTGTGTTAAAGAATTTTCTATCGTTTACTGTTTTCAGGGGATTCTGAACAGTTGTCGTATTTAAATCAGTTAGCGGGTTATATTAAATTATTAGGAAAGCAGCGACTTCCTTATGTAATGGCATCGGTCCCCCATTTACAGAGATTGCTACTTGCTCTTGTGTATGTCGCTGAGTTGGATTACAGTCATGTTTCAGTTTTAGAAGACATTCAGATAAAGGGTGAAGCTTTTTTTTATTCATTCCTTTTGATCTGGAGTATGTTTGATTAAAAGTTTGCTGCGCATTATGATAGTCATTGTTATAAAAGATTTTGAACGAATTTTTGCAGATATTGAAACTTCGGACGATAGTCTACAATCTTGGAAACGTTTCAAATTTATTAGAGATACGATGACTGAGAAAAAACTCGTACTCGTTTGTAAACTTCTCGGAGAATTAGGAGATCTTACACTTTTGGTAGACAGTATCCTTGATCTCATGTCGGAGATGCACAGATATCGTAAAGAATTAACATTCATCTTGAATTGTGTATCAACAGGTACGTTATCTACATTTTTATATAATTTAAACATTTATTATGACAAATTCAAATTTTGAAATTTCAGTTGAAGATCCATCAATGTCGATTCTTCATAAACAAATTATTGATTATTACGTCGATCCAGAGAATTGGTGCTTGCCGATCGATATGACTGATAACGTCACTCTTGGTGATGTTCAGAATAATATCATAATTTGTTGTCTTTTGATTGAAGGCCTCGGAAATATCGCAATGAACATTCGAGAAGAATATAACAAATATCTTCTTAAAACTTTGTACCTTGTCATTGAGAGAGCTGGTACGTTGTTTAATATTAAAAACAATATTTTTAATAGCATTCTTCTTTAATATTTATTCAAAGAAGATTTCTTTTACAGGCAGTGGGAACAGTTTTATCTCTCAAGTGGGCATGAAAGGCCTGGAGCAAATAGCACAATCTCAAAATTATGAGAATGTTGCCGAATTACTTCGCGAAAACGTCGATTACATTTCGTATCACGTTACGATGAAAATGCGACGAATTGAGAGCAATCCTGGTGTTCTCGACGTTTTTTCAATTATTATGAAATACACTACCATGGACGTAGTGCCTTGTCTCCAGGGAGTCGTCGAAGACGCTCTAAAACATTTGTCCAATAATTATTTGGACAGAAATTCTTACTCCTATCTCAAAGTCCTGTATATATTTACATTGGGAGTGAGAAAATTAATGAAGTTCGAGAGCACAGAAGAAAAAGTTGGAGAAAAATTGAGTAAAGCAGAGAAGGTTGTACGTTCGATTCTCGAGTATCAGAAAGCTAAGGAAGATTCGGAAAATATTGAAGAGGAAGTTGAAGTTAGGCCAGAAGACATCGAAAAAGAAATTGTAGATAGAACAGCTGAACATCATTCCGCATATGAAAATGAAGAAGGTATTTCGTAATTATTCTAAGATATGAAAATCAAAATCATTTTGAAGTTTGGAATTCGTTACAATAGTAATAATTGCTTTTCTCAGAAGAAAGAAAAATTGAGGTTCCTCATCACATAAAAATGATTGAAGACGTGATGAAGTGCTGCTTAAATTTTTTACCATCAAAGGATGTACCAAAAAGCTTGTTAGCAATGCAGATATTGGAGGAAGGTTTTCACATCTTATCGAACTGGAGTGAGCAATTATTACCGTTGGTTCATCAAACTTGGCATCCTCTTGTTGACAGATTTCAGGATTCGAATATCCTCATCATAAATCGAGCTTGGCAACTTCTCTACAAACTTTCTCAAGTCTCTGAAGACTTCATCAGATCTAGAACTCTCAAGTAAGACTATTTTTAAGCTAAAATCATGATTGCTTAGGATTTTGTTACAAATAAAATAAATCAAGTGCATTTTTATTTCTCATTTTTTGTCAGGCAAATCTTGCCCTCACTTTCGAGGTTCTTGGTAAAATCAGCCAAGGAAAGTTACAAGAAGGATTCGAAAAATGCTTACAAGTATACACAAATGTATAAACTCCAAAAAACATTGCTCGCTGAGGGTGGTGTTGTAGCAAGAAATTTAAAACTTCAGGAACGACAATTGTGGCAAATTCTTGATACAACTCAATCCTATCTCAGTTCGAACCAACATCCTAGTCTTCAGGTACACATTTTTATAATAATTTTTCAAATTTTTACAAAAACCAACTCAATTTTAAATTAAAAAATAATTGTTACAGGAATCTTGCGTCCAATTATTCAAAGATGTGGCATCTTGCAATGCCGACATCGTTTGGATAAAATGTCTTGCTATTTGGAACCGTCACGTGGCCACAATTCCCGTTGGATACGAGCTGACAGTGGAGAATTTAAAGGTACATAAATTTAAACGAAAATTACACATTAGATTTTACTGCAAAACTACCGTAAATTGAAGTAAATAAACGGAATTTCAACTAATATTAAACTTGACGGGAATTGAACCCTTATTTTCTCGTTTCAGAGTTTGAAGACTGGTGATCAAGAATACCTGAAAAATGTGGAGGAAATTCTCATTTGGATTGAAGCAATGGACGTTATCTTGTAAATAAAATATGGACGAATATATGTACGGTAAGAAAATATTCAGAAAGTATACATTGTTACTTTTTTTTACGAAAATATTATTGAAAATCATCGAAGGAATCCACAAACAGGCCTCCTTGGACCAAGTGCCTCTTCCCTTTTCAAACCATCTGCAATCGCGCGATTCAACTTTAACCCCACGTTGGTTCCCATCTGAAAAAAAGGGACAGTTATTGAAACCTAAAATTTTTTTTTATCAACCTATTTTCTTACATCGTACTTAGGGAAATACCTCAATTGCTTTCAACAAAGTTGTTTCCTGCAAACTTCCATGCCCAACTTTCACAGTTGATGTTACTCTCCCTTTTGGTGTAACCGACATCACGAATGTAGCTGAACTACACATTTCTTCCTCAGCAGTTGGGTCAACAATGCATTTTTCACCAATCTAAAGATTGAAATTATTTTTACATTGGAGATTTTCAAAGTATTCAGTTTAAATTATTTGAAATTAAAAACTCTTTTCATGAAAATAATATGCACTAACTTTGCATAGTGAAACAATTACTGGGAAATTGTCGGATTCCAGTCTAACGCAATCATAGGGATCATCTGATAATTGTATTTCTGGCTGTCCACCATCTAAAGTTGCACCAGTTACTCTAGGTATTTCTGTACTGTACAAAGCAGCTTTTACAGCTGCGCCAACAGCATCAAAAAGGTTTCCACCGCATTGAAGAATCTGTAGTGAAAGAATGTAAAAAGTCTCTTTCTGCAAAGTTCAGGAATATTTGAATTATTTAAGACCTTACCAGAACATCGACATAGATTTTCCAACATTTTTGATGCGGCAATATGCATAATTTTCTTAAATCTATGGCATTTGAAGATTGATAGGCAGTTGCTAAAATATTACTGATTTCTGTTCCCAAATCGTCACCTCCTTTCCCTTCAAATTCTGGCGCAGCATTTGCTGAGCTATGGATGAATTAGTGATTATAAGATAATTAGTGATTATAAATTATTAATTATGTCACTTTCTTTTCTTTAATTTGATATAAATTACCAGTCTACAAAAAATTCAATTTTTCCTTCGTAAGAATTCTCAGGAAGTGGCGAATCGACCTCTACTTTGACGCCAACAAGTACATCTGTATTTCCAACCTTTAATCTCGCTGAACCATTCGCGTGTGGCATTAGTTTTGTTTCTATTTCTATTGCCCGGTATTCGCATCTACCCCGACCGTCAGTACGAAAGTCGGCCTGTTGTGACATATATTTTATCATGTTATCAATGACATAAAAGTTGTATGTCATGAACAGCGAATTGCTGCACCATTCTGATTTGCTATTGGTAGATTTTAATGCGTAAATAACACTTGCAAACCGCAACGCAGGTTTATCAGATTGCTGCAGTAATTTGTCGCTCATGAAGTAGCAAATTATGATTTGTGTTCATCAGAGACACGTGGTTTGTTTTTAAATACGTACATCGACTCCGTGAAGTATAAAAGTTTTTTCGGCTAAGCTGAGAGGAATTTCAGCCATATTCAAAATATTTTTATGAAATTGTTTTGGAAATACAGAAAATGATTATCGTAAATATTTTATTCGCAGAGCATCAAACACATGTAAATTTAAACGGATCTAACCTCAAAACTTACGATTCTCATTTTTTACAGTATCCGCGAATGCCAACGGTGGCGCTAGTATTTTGCTTTTTTTTAAAAAGATTCAGAACAATATATTTCAAAGGAAAAAGTAAAAGCATGTAATATTTTCGTTAAAAACTGTTTTATTATAAAAATAATTTATTCGCAAATTAATCAATCATGCAATCGAAGTATTCCAGAGTAGTATAAATTACACTTAGTCGATTAATTAATTATCGCTATTTCTTTATACAAGTTTCGTTTCGGGAGCATTTGTACAACATAATAAAGTCTTTACTTATTCTGTTGAGCAACATAATGAGAAAAGCGAGCTCAAGTCTTCAGGATCTTTCTCGCATGTCGCAACACATAATTTTTCGATTCGCAATTCGGACGTCTCGTGTAAATAAATATTTCATTGAATGCCATTACAATCGGGAATCACAGATTTCGCGCACGAACGCGTGGAAACAATTAACGAAATTGTCGATACCTAGATTTTGATCTATATATATCCATATACATATATATGGTTATTCTCAAATATATTTATAAATATATACACAATCGATATTACTGCGTTATTACAGCACGCTAACCAGCTGTTGACAAACTTTCATTTTTATTTTGTTGACTCAAGATCTACAAATTCTTCACTGCCTTCATTTTCAACGTACCTCAATGGTTATAGCTATTGTGTAAAAATCACAAAGTTCATTCTATAATTTTTAAAATGTAATTCATGTAATTCACTACTTTCCTGAACAGTCAATACCAAGTATATCTCTCTCAAAAATTGATATAACTATTAGAAAATTTTCACAACAGGAAAGAATTTGTGAATTGTTGGCAGGAAAGAAATTGGGAAATTTTAGATACAGAGGAAGGCGAATGGAAAAACATTGCGTCAATCGCTGTCGCACTTGATAATGTCGCAGTTATTGCTCCAAAACAGACAGTTACCTACTCCGCTGTAACAAATGAGAAAGACGGCTGCAAAAAAAAGAAAGCTGCAGATGACGCAGGGCTTGTGCTCGAGGAAAAATCCGATAAGGTACAACACTATGAACATAACATGAGTTTGCAGCAACGCCGGATTTGTGGGTTTTGGTATGAGCAAAACTGGAATCAACCACTGTAGACAGTACATTGCAGTTTTTTCTTTCGTCCAACGGTGCGGTTAACTTCCAAGATGTTGAATCTTCCATCAATCATGCAAGAATTTTCTTCAGCATAGCCTAGATTTGGAGAGAGATGAAAAAATTTATTTTTCATATTAACTCAGAATATCATTAATTTTAATTACTTTGTTTAGTTTTTTTCGGTGTCTTTATATTTCTCGTGCAAACGTGTATTTTGAGAGATTTGAGGTTATAATCATCGTTCTCTTGGAGATTCGAAAAATCGAAATCGATCAAGCAGGTTTGACGTAGTTTTGAAAAAAGTTAAACCACGTTGTTCTTTGATTCTTACTGTAATGAGTATTACAAAGAGGCCACGTATGTAAATGACATTTTGTGACTTTTTTAAAGATCTTTATTTTGAATAGACTTCGCATGTTCAATCGTCGCGAACTACGTGTTCGCGTTCGTCTCGTTGCTCAGTTTTACGTACCTCATTTTTAATTCGTATGATCACGGCGGTAGGCGCTCTTTTACTGCTTATTAACGGTGCGAAAATAAAAACAAAAAATTGTGTGCAATATGCGTCGACTGCCAATTCATATCACGGTATTAATCATCTTACGACGAAAATTACAGTCGCATACGTCACTCGTGCTGCGCGATTGTACAAACACATGCGTAACGTTCACGAAGAATTTGCTGTCCGGGAATCAGTTGATTTTTCTGAAGAATTTTCGTTTGTCGATCCGTTTTGACAAATATTTGGCAAAAATTTTAGAGAATTTAGGAAAAAGTTCTTCAATTATTCGACACATGCACCAAGAATGTTCACTTATTTTCATTCTCTTGTTTTATTTCTAAATATTTCCGGCAGATGTCTGGTGTGTCGTCTTTTGCCGGCGGTTAACCAATCAGCGCTCTGAATAATCGACACGGTGGAAAGAAAAATTATTTCAAGATTACACGCTAATCACATACACTAGAACCCCTCTTAAGTCATACTCTCTTAAGTTGTGAACCCCTCTTAAGTCATATTTCGAACCTCTCTTTTCTCATATTTTCTCCGACGGT